>JALPQI010003410.1:0-93855 GCA_025490895.1 Thaumatotibia leucotreta
ATTGGCAACTTGTCTAAGCACCAAATCTTCTGTTACAAGTATGAAATACTTACTGGAAGGTCCTAACTTCTGTAACATTGTACCTACCCTTATTATCAGGGCCCGTAATTTTCATGCCGATGACATTAATTTGACGTCACGCTCATGACCATTTGTACATGATTAAAATGATTGACGACTAATGATTAATAATTATCAATAAAATTATTTGGGATCACCCTAAATGGAGCGTGACGTCAAATTGATGTCATCGATGAAAATTATTAAAATGATTGACGACTAATGATTAATAATTATCAATAAAATTATCTGGGATCACCTTAAATGGAGCGTGACGTCAAATTGATGTCATCGATGAAAATTACGGGCCATGCTTATTATTAACGATAGAAACGATTTTTGTTTTTTTTAAGTATTATTATTAGGAATCTAGATGTCCATGACTGTTTCCATCAGCCTATTGAACCTTATTAATCTTATTGGTGGGGCCCTTGTGGATACACATCGAGCCATTGGGGTCTATTGTGTAAAGCCTATTGAACATACTAAAGAAATAAATGACGTGACAACACCTAAATCCTGAATTTGCAGGTGAAATAAAAGTGGTTGCTCTGGGCTCCGTGACCAACATCGCCCTCGCGATACGTTTGGACCCCTCCTTCCTCAGCCGGGTAGCCACCCTGTATCTGGCAGATGGACGTAAGTTGCACTGAATAAGTTAATAAGTAATTGTCAACCTCCGTAGCCTAGTTGGTAGTGACCCTGCCTACGAAGCTGGAGGTTCCGGGTTCGAATCCTGGCGAGGGCATTATTTGTGTATTTGGGTGAATCAACTTTATTCTGTCTATACATGTTTGCATACTTAAACTATGCAAACATGCATTTTTCTGGTGTTAATAAACCCTTTCCTTGATGGGCCATCTACAAACATGGACTTCATGCATGTTTGCATAATTTAAGTATCATAATTTTGCATAAAACCAGCGTGACTCAGGCGACTGTAACCATGGCAATAACAGACAGAAAAAAGTTGATTCACCCATTTATTTATCACAAATATTTGTTCCTTGGTGGTCATGGCTGTCTACAGATGTAGTGCATAATCCTTTACCTTCGGTTTTTACGGAATCGTCCGAATTCATATTGCTGTCGCAATAAACGTCACTATACTTTGCATTGAGCTAATTGAGACAGAAATGTAAATTCGGGCGTTTCCGTAAAAATACGAAGGAAAAACATTATTCACTATATCTGTATGTATTTAAGTATCTATATATGTATCCATCTATTATATATATCGTCGCGTGGTACCCATATCACAAGCCTTAATTGAGCTTACCGTGGGACTAAGTCGATTTATGTAAGATGTCCCAAGATATTTAATTTATTATTTAAGTAATTGGAATGCTGTAGCCGTACTATGAGTTGCCGCTACGTTACTAACGCGCGTTTACTTTCTATCTATTCTATCCATTACTCGAGTAGGAGCGGGATGGATAGAAAGTAAACGTGCGTTAATAACGTAGCTGCAGCTTATGGTAGCCCTACTGGGTGCTTAGACAAGTTGCCAATCGCTAGCGCTTCATCGTCAATCGTAAGCGAAAGGCAGCTAACTGTCTTTGTCGCACTAATATGAAAGAGTGACAGAGAGGGAAAACTACGATACGCTACTAAGCGCTAGCGATTGGCAACTTGGCTAAGCATCCTGGAACCTAGATTCACGACATAGCGTTAGGCCAGCCGTACTCCTGTAAGTTCTTACGTGAGTTATAGGGACGGGGCTATACTAAGGAATGAGATAGTGATATTCATCTCCCATTCCTTAGTATAGCTCCGTCCCTATAACTTACGTAAGAACTTACAGATGTACAGCTGGGGCCTATTTCTTGAAAGCTTGTAACTCGTAATACAAGCGGAAGTCCTTATCTTATTAATGATGTTAAAAAGAGACTTCCACTTGTATTACAAGTACACAAGCTTTTGAGAAACAGGCCTCTGGCCTTATACTTGTACTGTTCGCCAGTAGAGATAAAACAAAGTAAACAAATATGGCTGACTTTCAATTGCATTTGTCGTCTTTGACACATATTGTGAAACACGTTTGAAGATGAATTTATTATTTAATACGAATAAATAGCAATAATTTTAACTAAAAATGTATGTGAACTCAAGGTTTTAGGTTTTAAGATCGTAATAAAACCAAGATTATAGTTGGAAATTTCTAATAATTAACTTTTGACACTTTAGAAATGAGTCTTATATATATATATATATATATATATGTATATACAGGGTGTTCGTGAGTAATTTCTTTAACTTTAACATCATGTTTGGTTCGTTAAAACAAACTATGTGACTATATCACATTTTGTTAAACTGTAAAAAAAAATTTTTTTACTACTTCATACAAAATAAATATATGTTAAGTTGAAGACCATTGTAAAAGGTACTTTTGAGTTAGGCAGCAGTTAGTGTCAATTGATGACAGTGTTGAAATTCTGTAAATGACAGCACATTAACAATTTAGCGCCGTGGTAGCTACTTTGCTTATAAAACAGAGGGTCCCGGGATCAAACCCTGCTACAGCTATTATTTTTTTATTTTTGTTTCTCATTCATTTTTATGTGGCGTAGTGAAAGATAGTTTATTCGTATTTATTTTTATTATACAAAACAATGTTTGCGAACTGTCTAAATTTTTAAATAATATTTTCTTTTTTTATCTTAATTTTTAGTTTTCGACATAAGTACCTAGTACCAGTGTCGTGGCGTTAAGAATTATTAGGGACTAATTCTTAATCACCCGGAAGTGGACAAGCTGGTGGGAACCAAGTGGTTTTAGACGCCATGTCACTGATAGTCGTAAGGTATATTTAACCATAAATGAAATTACAGTTTTAGTATATTAATAATAATTACATTTATTTACAAACAAAAAACACAATCCTGTATAATAATCCTACAAATAAAATAAAATTATCCCCTTTTTCGTATTACCTACAAAAATATTTTTACAAAGTCAAAATTACCTACAGGGCATTTTCGAAGTGACCGCCTTCCTTCTCCAAACATATGTTCCATCGTGCCCGTATTTCGCGGTTTAGATTGACATTAGTTGCACGCATTGCGTCAGCTTCTTCCCAAATTCGTTGCAACAAATGTTCTCTTGTCGCCACTGGTTTTGAGTACACTTTTTCTTTTAAGGTACCCCAGACATAAAAGTCTAGAGGGGTTAGGTCGGGAGACCTGGCGGGCCACGCAAGAGTTGGACTGCCGCGACCAATCCAACGCCCATCAAAGTGCTCATTTAAATACCGCCGAACACGAGCAGCGAAATGTGCGGGTGCTCCGTCATGCTGGATCCAATGCGTCCGCAGTGTTTCCAGTGGAACATCTTCAAACCATTCCAAATTGTGTAAATTCTGTAGAAATTCCAAGTAATTGTCACCAAATCACTAAGTCGATTTGGAATCTCCACTGGTCCAATGAGGCGATTGTTTAATTCTCCTGCCCACATGTTTACGGAGAACTCATGTTGGAACGAAGACTCCCTCGCCATCTTTGGATTTTGCTCAGCCCAATGGTGATAATTTTTTGAATTTATTATTCCTGCCCTTGTAAATTGAGCCTCGTCCATCCAGAGAATTTTAGAGATAAGTTGTGGGTTTTGTATTAATAATTCATTTGATCTTTGGCTGTAAGCAATTCGTGAGAAATTGTCCCGTGGCAGAAGCCCTTGCACTTTGCGGTAATGGTAAGGATGCTGACCGTATCGCTTCCATAAACGCCAGACTTTGTCGTGTCCTATGTTAAAAATACGACCTATTCGTCTTGTCGACAATGTCGGGTCTTCAATGATTAAATTCATTATATCGATTTCTCTCTAAAATGATGCCA
Organism: Thaumatotibia leucotreta; assembly: GCA_025490895.1. NCBI lineage: Eukaryota > Metazoa > Arthropoda > Insecta > Lepidoptera > Tortricidae > Thaumatotibia > Thaumatotibia leucotreta. The sequence goes on from JALPQI010003410.1 coordinate 3,897, forward strand.
CGTTCCCTTGGCGTCGAACGTAGACCTATCTCACTGAACCGTCTATGTACCTGCAACAGTAATAAACGCGGGTTAGGTATAAAGAGAGATATAAATTTGAAGTAGCTAGGTATAAATAAGGCATACGAAAACAGCTAATTACTTACATTCGTAAAAGTATAAGGCTGCGGTGTACGTCGATTGGGATATCGAATTTGGTACACTCTTGCTGCTTCTGCGGCATTTCCATTACACAAACCGTAAATAAAATGTATGTCGGCCTCTTCTTGGGCCGTATAATTTACACGTGGCATCAATGGAAGCACAGATATTATTTTACAAATAATGATTTCTTTGAAAATAAACAACAATAATAAAATGACAATTTGATGTGACATATACAAGTCAAATTAAAACTAATCTTAAACGAACTCCTTTGTTTAAAAGTGAATGTAGTACATGACGAGAACTGAAAACTCTTTACTTACAAAATAGAAGAAAATAGTATTTGGTTATGTTGTATTAAGAAGACTTTACAATGGTTTAATGTAATTAAGTGAGAAAATTAAGATTTTGAATAATTTGAAAACGGTTCGAGTTAGGATATTAGTTTCTTGGTACAATTAACTTTATTTGATGTAAAGAATCTACCCTTGAAATTAAAGCAATTACTCACGAACACCCTGTATATATGACGTTAAGACTATCTGAAAAAAAAACGGTTAGCCTTATTATCAAACCGCGATTAGAATGGGATTTGAAAGTACTGTTGACACAACAGTGTATAAATAAATCTACGATATATTCATACCTAGTTATATTCATTTATTAATAGTTTAAATGCAGAGACTTACAGACAATAAATTAATTAATCACTCACTACATCTATAAACAACTCTTTTATTGATAAATTTTGTGTCATTTGTTGTGTCAACAGTACTTTCAAATCCCTTTCTGATTCCGGTTTGATAATACCATCATATTAATAAGGTTTAATCTATAACTGTCAAAAGTTAATTCTTAAAATTTTCCAACTACGGTGTGTGATTATGGAATATTTAATACAAGTTTTTAGGTTTCTTTACATTTTTTTTTATATTTTACTGACGATTGGTATACGATATTTACCTTGTTAGGAACCACTTCGGGTATCTAAGTATTAAATGTTAATAAATAATATTGCAGGCGAAAGAGCGTCACCAAAATACAACGTAGAGCAAGACGTAGAGGCTTACCACATAGTGACGCAGGCGGCGACAGCCGACAAAGTCACCATCGTGTATTACAGAGGCCAACTTAACATCACCACGGTACTCGTAACTTAATACCACACCAGGTGCAAGCCACGAAACTCTCCTTTGTCGGTAATGTGACGGCTTTGACAGCTACCTTAGAAATATTATGGAAAGTGTGAGAATTCTCTATAAATACAAACACCCAGTTATAAAATTAAGATACACCAAAATTGTACTCGTAAACTTAGATGTATGCAAAGACACAAAGACAGGCGTCACGCACCCGACATTCTCGTGGAATGCACCATCACATTACCATCCTATTTCAGCGGCGTAATGGTGCAATTCTCCAAAAGTCTACATTTTGGACGTGATCCAAAATGTTTGGCTCCAAAATTGATGGTTCCAAAATTGGTAGGCTCAATAATGCTGAGCGAGATACACCACATTTCCCAAAATATCCCAGATTTTTTTATGGAAGTTTCCTTTTTTGTCACCAGATTTCTGTACATTTTTGGTAACAAAAAAGGAATGTTTCAATATACCGCTGCGTTTCTACCTGCGACATCTGTGTTATGAATGTTTCAGGAATGGCGAAAAAACGTTTTAGGGCGACTACAGACTAAAAAGATACAAGCCCTAAACGAATTCGAGAGGGTATCTCTAAACTCCCCTGAACAGGCGCAATTCTGGTATCCGTTGGACCCGCTAGTAGTAGCTGCAGCACTTAATGAAGACATCGTCTCTGGAATATTCTATTCGAGAAATAATGTTACATTGTGTGGTAAGTTTACGTTAGAATTTAAAAATTATATTGTCACGGGGCCCTAGCGCTAGCGTTGAAAATTTCCGTATTAAATCGCGTTTCTTTCCAAACAGCTCTTTTTCTTCAGGGTTTTTTTCGGAAAATGAAGTTTCCTCTTTAATTTTCAACTCTAAACCAATGTGGATTAGGTGTAATTTTCACTTTTAAGGTCAATGCGGGTAAGACCGTTTATGAGGAAAGTCCGTCTACCAACTGATTTCCGACCCTAATTGAACAGTATCATATGCATCTTGCGTATGACGGACTTTCCTTCAAAATAAAATATGCCGGACTTAGCCGCACTTACATTACCAGGAAAACGCGATGTCGTCGAAGAAAAATCAATTGAAATAGATGAAAAGAACTGCCAGTGATAGTGACATTGATTATTTCTGTAAAGACCCGAAAAAAAAACTGGAAAAATGGAAATTTCCTTCAACATTTCGTTCGCGGTAGGGTCTCAGACCAAATTTAAAGTCAGTCAAATGTTTTTTTATGCAAATTGGGATAGCAATAAACTCTCTTTTTCAGGCGATCAAAGAGGCGTGCTTATCAACAATTTAACGTCAGAGGCGGAGGCGAATGTCAAAGTCTTCCGTGATATAGACGTAGAAAAGTATCAGTCTTTCCTGTATTCAGTTTTTGCATCAGAAGTAAAATAATTACAAATTAAATTATTATTATTAAATACGTTTCGTTTTATTTCTATTCAATGTTTAGTTTAAATTTAAGTAATATCCTGATTATTTATTACAATAAACACCGAACAAAAAAAATTAAAACCAGCTTAAACTTCAACTGATTTCTCCAAGGTCCCATCATTAGATCCCAACTTGGTCCCTTGTGCCAATGGGACCATCTCGGGGTTATACCCGTTCGATAAAAAAATCGGTTTCTCGATTCTCTGAGATATCAGGAAGAAAAAAACAGCCTGTTTTTTATTGGAAACCTCTTTTGTTTAAAAAACATACTGTAGGTAGGGACTAACGACTGCATGTCACCAGAGAATTGGATATCTATTGATCTCTGACCTGACATTAACATAAATAACTCCTAAATAGGTACTTACGTACGTTAAAATTTTCTCGAAGAAGCCAATTAACTATCACATAATTGTAATGGAAAGATTGGTAATAAAGGCTTGTCCACACTGCTGAATTCCTATTTGATATCGCCCCAAGCGACAGAGGCGGGAAAATAAGATACTATTTAAAAATGTATTTCCTTGCATTCTAAACACTTGCCGCCTAGGACCAATAATGTGACTTAAATCTAATAGAGGAGTGTGCAAGATGGGCGGGGTGTCAGCATGGCTTACGAATTTATTAAACTACTACATTTTCATCTACTGCTACTGACCAGGATGCTTAGCCAAGTTGCCAATCGCTAACGAAGTTTCATTACCATTACAAATCCACAATTCTATGAATTAATTATTTTCTATGCATTTAAATAACCTTGGTAATAATTATTAACAATAGCTAATATGATTTATTTGAACCTGAACTCATTATTACCTACTATGCACTATGATTTGATTGATTTGTATTCATGTACTTGTACAGTACCTACCTAAAGTGATAGCTTCGCTATATTTCGTCGCGCACATGTTATAACATTATTAAAATAATCTGTGATCTTGATAATTTATTAATTAATTATATTTATAATGCGAAATAAACGATGCCTATTTAAATTGGTGATGGATGCTTTTACGTGATTCGTGGTTTCCGAGTGATCGAGAGTCATCGTTGGTTTTAAAAGGTAGGTATACTTGTGAAAAGGGTGTAACTAAAATAGTGTCATCGGTTTAAGAGTTCTATCAGCATCTTACCTATTTTCATTATGGAAAACCCCTTAAATATATAAAAATATGTTTCATTCTATATTTTTATTTTGTTGTCATAGCGGCAACAGAAATTTTACAAATTGTCGGGGGTAGGACATAATATCGCGTAACTAACAAATTCAATTCGGCTTAATTTGAGTGTCAATTGTTTGATATTTGAACTCTATCTGTTTTGGTAGTAACGCGGTATTGCACTAAGTATCCCCGACGAAATGTTATATGAAAATGTCTACTGTCTATCACGGTTTACGAGACAGGTACAGCCCGGTGACAGACGGACCATAAGTGATAGAGAGATCCCATTTGTCTAAGCGTTTGTCCTCTGTGTAATGTGTACTTACCTACGAAACCCTAAAAAGTAAGAGAAAAACATTTTGCTTTGGCATTATTTATGACATCTTACATTTTTAACCTAGGTAGGACACTTGTAGTTCCTGAACAAAGTACATATACATAAGCCTCAATATTTTTATTAACTATATGAATTAGACAGATTACCATTTAATTTAGCTAATTTTAATATAGGCACGAGGATATACTTACTTACATAATAGCGTTAGGTGCTACTTAATAAAATACAACTCAAAAAATATTTACTAAAATTATATAACTAGTTCCACAAAAAAACTTTATTTTTATTTATAATTATAAAATATCAGCCAATTGAGGTTATTACATCGTCATACCTATGTATTAAATATCTGATAAAAATAGGCGAATATTTTTGTTAGGTAAAACTATTAATTTGAGAAATACAGGTACTTTCACTCAATGAATTGCTTAATCTACTTTTAATTGTGAATATTCACCGCGACTCGCTACAGTGTCAAGTGTGAGCTAGCCTTATACAATTTTACACAACAAAATGGCTACAGTGGAACCTGGGTAAAAAGTACCGGTCCCGGTCGAGCTTTAAACTTACAAAATATCTGATGGGTACATTTATGTTATACATACATTATTTATGAAACGGTTTTGATATTTAATGCTCTCATATATTATGGGTACCGTAAAGCCGGGTTTCTTAAGCCCTAGGGGTAAAGATTGTCCCAAAAAAAATAAAAGATTTAAAATTCCACCACAAAGCTAGTTGTCCTCTTTCGTCCAAACCAGCGCCTAGATCGGACGTGCGCTTCCTTATTCCGTAAATTGATTATTTGTTGTACCGGAACCTCACCTTTATTTGTTTGTACAGTGATAGTATTCTCGCGTGCAATATTTATATTAGTAATTGAAATAACCATATGCAGTGCGGTTAAACGTGACGATCCGTGAGTGTCAGCGGGGCCCCGCACTCCACCTCGCGGAAACGAGAGGCCCCTCATAATTTGCCTCCTGCTCCCGTGCACTAAGAACCCGACGCATTCCGAGCTCGACCGAAATCTAAACCAGTGCTACACCGTACGTCTACGTGCTACGAAACCTGCCTACGGCGTAGCCGACCTGTGATAACAGCCGATCTGGGACTTGTAATTATATTATAAGTTACTCGTACCTAACCAAATCTACAAAAATATAAAATTTATTGTAAATAAATTATAATCTACATAAAGAAAATGTCGTCTCCTAAATCCAGCTCAGAACCGGACCTAGCAAATTTGACAACGCCTGACAAACAGATATCATTCCGTAATAAAAGAAAAAGAACAGAACAAAATTGGACCGCGGAAATTTCCGATCTACGCGAAGAGGTCAAGGAGTTATTTAATGTAGCTACAGCGCAACATGAACTTCAAATGAGTAAAATAATTGCTTCACTTAAAGGAATTGAAGTTTCGAACGCCAAGATCGACACTACTTTAAGCTCCCTGTCGGAAGAGAATAATGAACTTAAATTAAAAATCAAGGCATTGGAAGACCAGGTGAAAAACAGAAATGAACATATCACTTTATTAGAGAACAGGCTAGAGGACAGTCTGAGAAATAACAGTAACAAAATGATCGAAATAAAAAATGTTCCTCTACATGAACGAGTCTCACAGGCTAATCTGGTCAACATGATGACCACTTTATCAACTAATCTGGACGCTCAAGTGTTGGACTCAGACATTTGTGACATATTCTGTATTAAAGGGAAAACTGATAAGAAGACAATTATCGTGGAATTTAAATCAACTATCGTGAAGGACAAGATACTCAAAATGGCCAAAACATACAACACTCAAAATAGAACCACCAAACTACAGGCGGCCCATCTGGGCCTCGATAAAAATCGGGATACACCCATATTTATTTCCGAACGACTAACACAAAAAGCATCCCGACTGTACTTTCTCGCGAGAGACCTTAGAAAATCGAAAGAGTTTAAATTTTGCTGGACATCCAACGGCCGTGTGTTTGTGCGAAAAACGGAAAACTCGCCTATAATACCTATTAGTAACGAACAGCAAGTACAACGTTTGTTTAATGACTGACTATGCCTTTATGCTTTCTATAAATCGATTACTCAAAGTGAGAATAACTCACTGTTTGCAAAATTAGTTTATGTTTTAGTTTACGTAGTTAGTTATTGTGTGCAGCAGTATTCTAAACAAATGTAAGTATTATGCCCTATCAATTAGTACAATTACTATTTGACTGCGAAATGCGAAATATAACTTTAATGTACCGTTTCAGCACCTTAATCCCGTCTTAGCTACCAATAAATTATGTTTAGACTACCTACTAGCTTTACAAAACCACCCTGAACTTTGTTATGCCTATACCTACTCCAGTGCACTCGGTTTCTTTTGTGTGATAACTTTATTTAAAACAATTGATTGTTATATTGCTATTTAATGCTACAAGAAGATATATTAAATGATCTAGACGACTTGAACGACAATAATAGTTTTACATGTAATATTGTAGACTTACCCACATTCTTACCCAAAAAAAAAACCTTTGTGTTCTATTGTAACTCAAAACATTAGAAGTGTATATAGGAATATGGATGACTTGAATGTTAATTTAAGTTTATTTAAACAACACATAGATATTATTGTTCTTACGGAATGCCGATTAAATTATGACAAGCCTCTGCCAATTAAACATAACTACTCTAATTATTTTACGTCTAAGCAAGTTACACAAAATGATGGTGTAGTTGTTTACATAAATAACTCGTTCTCGCATCAGGTAAAAGAGATTATCCTGAAGGACGCCTCTTGTTTGCAAGTCACTACCTCGTCTTTTACCTTACTATGTATTTATCGTTCCCCGTCTGTCACCAATACCTGTAATTTCGTATCCTCTCTAGATACCTATTTGAAACAAGCACAAATACGGAATAATATAATTATAACGGGAGACATTAACATAAACATTCTTGCGAATAATAATACTACGAATAATTATCTTAATATGCTGGCATCACACGGGCTCTTACCTGCTCACAAACTTAACACACGAATAAATAGCTGTTTGGACCACGTAATTACTAATCTAAACCCCAATTTATACTACTCTAAAACGGCTATTCTTGATACAACTATTACTGATCACCACATGATATTAATTAACATCTATTCTACATCGAAAAGTGTGCCACAAATATCTACAAAATCTGTTACGGATTATGTAAGTGCCTTAAATCTGTTTAAGAACAATAACCTTTGTGAATTATTGACTATTAATGACCCCAATTTATTAACTAACAAATTACATACATACCTACAAAATTCTATAATTTCCAGTACCAAGCTAGTAAAAATCCCTTGTAACAAACGCACGTTAAAACCTTGGATAACCTCTGGTGTCCTAAAATGTATCCAACATAGAAATAAGCTTCAAAAATATTCAAGACGCGACCCCACTAATCAAGTATCACAGATAATATACCGACGCTACAGGAACCACTGTAATAAATTGATTAAAGACCTAAAGCAAAACTATGAGCGTCAACTTCTTAATGAGGCAAAAAATAATAATAAAACCTTATGGACAACAATAAAAAAAATTACAAATTTAAATAAACCTAAATCAAAAAATAGTGAATTGTCAAATTTATGTCAGACACCGTTGTTGTCAGCTAACCTAGTTAATAAACACTTCGCCTGTGTAGGTAAGCAACTAGCAGAAAAAATAGATACTGTAACAAGGCAGCTTAGTCTCAATAATTACTTAAATACTATACCTTCACAAAAATCTAGTATTGGTATTATACAACCGGATTTAGATGAAATTAGAACAGTTATACGCAATTTAAAAACCAAATCAGCTGCTGGCTGGGACAACATTCCGGCCACTTTTATAAAACTTGCGGAAATTGAATTAGTACCTATTCTTGAGCACCTAAGTCTACTTTGTTTTTCACAGGGAATATTTCCTGAAGCCCTAAAACGAGCAATAATTCATCCGGTTTATAAGGATGGGGACAAATCTGATGTCAACAATTACAGGCCCATCTCAGTTCTTACCTGCATATCTAAAGTTTTGGAGAAATTAATAAATGTCCGTCTAATTAAATACCTAAACAAGTTTGATATTTTATCTCCTCGCCAATTTGGTTTTCGGGAAGGTAAAAATACAGAAGATGCAGTTCTCGAGCTAACGAATTCAATTACAAAACATATAGAAAACAAAAAGAAAGTAGTGTGTATATTCCTCGACTTGCAAAAAGCATTTGACTCTGTCTCTGTCCCCATCCTTATTCGTAAATTGGAGATTATGGGCATCCGTGGGAAATTCCTAGAATTGATCTCAAGTTACCTGAATAACAGAACACAATGCGTTAAGATTAACAGAGATGTTTATAGCATGGATGAACATACTACCCACTTCGGCGTCCCTCAGGGCAGCGTACTAGGTCCGACTCTGTTCTTAACCTACATAAATGATCTTACCGACATACATATCACCAACGGTTCAGTTATCTCTTACGCGGATGATACTGCACTTCTTTTCTGCGGAGAAAACTGGGAAGAGGTGTATGCTTATGCTGAGCGAGGACTAACTAAAGTAATAAACTGGCTGCAAACTAACCTACTTACTTTAAACATCAAAAAAACAAATTACGTTTCTTTTTCAATCCAAAAAAGTTTACAACCTGACCGATATAAACATACGCTAATAGCACATACGTGCGGAACTAATTTAAATAATGACTGTTCCTGTCTCCGCCTTAGCCATGTAACATCGACTAAATACTTAGGTGTCCAAATAGATCAATCTCTCTCCTGGGAATTACAAAATGACGTTACTGCTAATCGAATACGTAAAATGATTTGGTTATTTAAATATCTTAAGAATATAGCTGATAGAGAACTGCTAATATACATATATAAAACGCTACTACAATCTATAATACTTTACTGTCTACCTATATGGGGCGGTACGCATAAAACCAAACTTATTACCCTAGAAAGGGCTCAACGGTCTATCCTCAAGGTACTCTTAGGGAGAAACAAAAGACACAGCACTGTTGATGTATACCGAGAAGCTGATGTGCTGACTGTAAGGCAGCTATTTATTTTAAATTGTGTTCTTAAAACTCACAAAAATCTAAAAGTAAATAAAGAACTATTAAATAAGCGTAAAATTAATGTCGTAATAACACAGTTTAATAAAGCAAAAACTGCATTTGCTCGGAAACAATTCCATAATCTTTCTATCACATTATATAACAAAGTTAATAGACTCACAAACATATATACTAAAGGCATTGGCGAATGTAAAATATTTCTTGAAACTTGGTTAAAAGGGAAAACCTATAGTGAAACTGAAGAATTATTGCTGTAACACACCTTTGTATATTAGATTATAAGTCCATAGTTTAATGTTCGATATGCGGGTAGATTGAGTAGGACCTTCACATTTCCTTTAATACTACATAATAATGTATTGTATACTTTGTATTTGTCTAGTTTCATCGGGAAGGCCATACTCAACTTATCTGTAGTGACGAATAAAATATTATAATTAGGAATATAAGTATATATTATATAAATTTTTGGATAACTATATTTATTTCTAGCAAAATCTTTGTATGAAAGAGCGAATACCTCCTAACACAAGTTTTTAACTTAAAAGGAGGATTCAACACCTTATGTATCAATTTGTTGGAAATAAATGAATTTGAATTTGAAGTTGACGTCTGATCGTAGTAGTTATGCTCTAAAATCATAGATAGAACTACCTACTCGCGACGCGGTACCGTTTTCTAGGTGTTTCCGCAGGTTTCAACTCGTCAGTGTCGATCAAGCGTGATGTGAGACATACGTGTCTAAATGGGGTCTGCAAATTTTTGGTTAGAACAGCGAAATAAGGTAAGTTAGCTTATTAATACGTGTCTTTGAGAATACTGTAATTACAATAAAAACTTATTTAGCCTTTTCTTAGAAGCATGCAGTTCGTTTCTATAACCATAGTGAACATTGTCCCTCATTTAGGGGAACTTTGGCTCATGGGCCTCTACGTCATTCTACACCTGCTGATCTGCTCGGAATTGTAGGTGTTAAGGATAAAGAAAATCTATCGCAAATGAACATTGTCAAGAGCACAAAACCTCAAAGATATGATGGTAAAAAAACGAGTAAAGTGGCAGAAAAATCTCCTGCAAAAAAGACCGTTCTGCGACATCTTGAATCTTGCGACCACGTCATTGTCAAGTGGGAGCATGACTAATATCCTGGTCAAATAATGTCTTTACCATCCGAAGAGGCAGTCCTTGTGAGATGCATGAAGAAATGCAAGGAATACTTGAGGTGGCCTAATATAGATGAGCAGTTGTACAGCTGGAAAAATATAGCCCAAAAAATAGCTATCCCAAAATGTATTAATAAGCCTGCTTCTCCGTCACGGAAATGGATCTCTATAAGTAATACCAATATCTCGTATCATTTTGTATGATTTGTCATCTAAGACGAACCTAAGTTAATAGTTTTTGTAACTTTAATTATAGTTTTGTTAGAAACTGAATTTATTAAGGTATGTACGAGAAGCTAATCTAAATTTAAAGTTTTCCCTGAATGTTGTGTTTTTTTTTTAATCTCCATTGATTTAAAATAACTTTAAATGAGACTAGTTACAAGAACAAATTGTTAGCGTATATTTCCAATGGTGATTCTCATTATAATGCTGTGATTTAAGAATTTGTTACTCTTTCAGTATCAAGTTTTACTTGAATAAGATTTGGTACTTTTTTTTAGTTAGATTTTACTTAGAGGTAAAATGTTACCATAATCTTCTTACTAACAAAGATGATTTTTATAAGTTAACTAATTCCTGTGATGATTCTCATAAACAGACTGTTAATTAAGTTTGTATTAAGATTTTAACAACTTTTATTTTAATTGACAACTTTAAACAGAAATTTTGTTTGTTTTTTGCTAAAATAAATGTCGAATGTTGCATCAGAAATTGTGTCGTCTCATTTGCTACCATTGAGACACTACTTGAATGAGGTTTCTTTAGCGTTTAGCTTAAAAATGAGACTTTTGGGATGAAAATAGTATGAAGTGCAAACTTACCCGCTTCTAAGATCAACTTTGGCCCAAAAATTAAAAAATAAAAAAAAATACACAAGATGTTATTTGTTAACTTTTTGTTGCCTTATGTTATCAGACGTATCCTTAATATGCACCTAATCGTAACAAAACATTCATATCAATGATAGACACGTAATAATCTAGAAGTTTGTAAAAAAATACAATAAAAAAGGGTCATGTTACCCGACTTTACGGTACGCATATTCAACTTCTGGATATTTCGACAACCATATCGTCCACATGGAAAACTTTAAAATATAAAAGGCACAAATACAATATTAACAAAACTACAGCTTAATTAATTCGCTTTTAAATACAATTGTAAAAAAGTTGGTTTTGATTTATTTATAATACATTTCAGAGTAGTTTAGTAAAATGCCCCATCACTTTGTCGCTTGCCATAAGGGCGCTCAGACGTTTATTCGTACAAGAGTACAAAGCCAATTCCCTCCTTATGGTAAACGATAAAGTGGTAAATTTCTCTATTATAAAATAAGTTTTTTTTTTGTATTTTGATTAGGCGATTAGAATACCATACTAAAAGAAATGAAAGTGAAGTGGCAGAAGTAGGAGGTAAAAAGCTGTGATTTTTTTATGTAGTCAATGGTTTACCAGATACGCTAACTCTGCAAATAAAAATGTAATAATATGAAAATAGATGTACCCCACTTTCCTACTAAGGACACGGCACTGAATCACTAAATGCATCTTGATATATGAGTGAGTTTAGTAAAACGGTTTATGGTAAGCGACAAAGTGGGACGTTTTACTAAAAACTAACACATATGGATTACCACAATTTTTGTTACCCATTTTGTAAGCTACTAAACATCTTAGTACGTAAATATTACGTCAGTAGACATAATTAACCAGTCCCCGAAGATTCAATTACCTAGGTTTCACTGTATTATGTAACTTTCAGCGATATATTACGCACTTTAAATTCTTTTCTCAATACATATACTGCTAATTGTCTGAGATAGAACTATAGAACAAAAATATCTAGGTATTCAAATATCGAGCTTATTGCCCAGACTAGAAGTTTTATATTGCCATCGCAATCTTTGAATATTATTATCGATTTGAATAATTTTAACTGTACCTATTTTTCTTGCCAATGTGATAAGAGTTGACCTATAGATAATTGGTGTTACATTTATCGTCACAAAGTTAAACTAAACAAAAGATGTACCGGGCAATAATGCACTTTATTGTACTGTAATAGGGTCCAAATTTATTTGTTTAAAAAGAGATAACGGTCATAAATTGATTTATGTAAACATACGTATTTTTATAACATGATATAGTTCGATTTTTGTTGCAAATCATTGAGGATTAATTATACAACAACGAGAAATATAATATTTAATAGCCGTTAACCACTGAAAGCGAAGCGAAAATAATATATCAGATCTAGGTAGCTAAGTACCTTTTACCTAATACGGATTTTAAAAACTTTAAGGTAGGTCAGGTTCAGATGGAGGGTGGCCTACGATCGGCCATCAGATGCTGCATTTTATAAATTAGAATAGGTAGAGGTTATAGAATGCAACATCTGATGGCCGATATTACATTTTAGAAGCAGTTGTATCTTTCTGATACAGGATTAGAAAAAATGGTGCTTCTTTGTAACTTAATAAAAGTCCACCCTCTCGCCAGAAAACAGAAAATGTAAATACTTACCTACCTATAACCTATCCATAAGATAATGTAAATTTTTGGTGTTTAGGAAGTTTTCTAAGAGCACAGAAAAGACACGATCAAATTAATCTTACTTTTACTAAACCATTTTTATAACTCGACTCGCGTCGATATTGTAATGGTATACAGGGTTTACATGTTTTTAAATTTACCCAAATAGATTTAACCCTTTTACTGCATACAAAGTATATCAATTATGCTTATATGCTTAGCGGTTATTTAAGTTAAAATGATAATACATTTTATAACTCGAAACATGTGTTAATCCACTAAACTTTTAACAAAGGGCCTATTATTTATTTTCTTGTTCGCAATTCATTGAACAAATTAATATACGAGTAGCTATTTTGTTTTCTGATAAACACTTTTTAAATAGCTACCTAATACCGAACAAAATCTTTCGTAAATGAATTCATGTGATTTTTATAAACTAGTTAAATAATTACGTATATTTGAGCCATTTTCAGGGTTGCGTAGTAAACTAGGAACCCTCATAGTACCTACCATTATACCTACTTGTCTCATTGTCGTAGGATATTTTTAATAAAAGTAATTATCTAATTATGGCAGTTGCAATATTAGTAGCTGAACATCCGAATCTAATTAGTATCGTAAACACCCCAATATTGCGCTGAGACTTGTTTACGATCCATTTTCCAAATACCCTGCTGTCAACTTTATTGCTATTAGATACCGGTGCGTTCAAACCAAAAGAGCATTCGCTGTTCTATCCCCCGTTCTCCGAAATCAACCAATCACGTTTTGTGTAACGATCGAATTTCGTAGAGTGGGGGGTTAGAACAGCGAATGCTCTTTTGGTTTGAACGCACCTTTATACAGGGTGCTTGCGAGCATTGCGAATGATTTTAATGCAATATTCTTGACCATATTTAGAGTATTTTATGTCATATAAAATTTCCTGGATTCGGCTTGGTTTCAGAGATAATCAACCTTTTTTCGAAATAAGTTTTTCGACGTCACTCGTTATAATTTTTTTTTTAGTACAGATGGTGTACTTTTTAGGCTCTAGTGCGAGAAGTGGGTCATTTTACGTAAGGTCTAAAACTTCGGAGGGACATCTGTACCTACTAAAAACGTCGTACGAGACACGTGCAAAAATGTTTTTCGCACTTGTGTCGTAATGTACTATTTGATAACAATGCTACCACAATGTGTTCTAATATTACTACACCTTTTGCCTGACAGTCAAAAAAAGAATAGACTTAATAACGAAATAACCTGTCACTAAAAATAAAACATTTTAACAAATTGTTGCTATGATAAAAACTACTGGAAATGTTAAAAAGTATCCAAAAAGTCTAAAATAAAAGAAAAAAAGAGGTGAGGTACAAACTGTAGGTACGATCTGACGCGTGACCAGAATGCTGGATCATGTCTAGCACAGAGAATCAGCATTGTCATTCAACGTAGCAATGCTGCCAGCTACCGTTTGATAGTGATTTTTCTAATTAAAATACTTTATTTGTACGACATAGGTAGGTTACAGGCGTTACAAATGTAATATAATATGTCGTATTGTGTCTATGTCGTGCCTGTTGGCATACTAGTTTACATTATTATTATTTTAATTTAGTAATATTATATTTTCGTAAGTTTATTTTAGGATCTAGTTTACCTATTGTTAGCAATAAACTTATTTATTTACTTTATTAATTATAAAGAAAAAATTGCGCCAGATCACTGTCAATAAGGCTGACACTGGCAGCATTGCCACGTTAAATGACAATGCTGATGCGCTGTGCTAGATGATCCAGCATTCTGGTCACACGTCAGATCGTACAGTTTGTACCTCACCTCTTAAAAGACCCTGTGATAATTTGTTTCTGTATAATATTATTAATATTGTTTATAGTTTTCAAAATAAAAAGATTAGGTACGAGTACATTATATGCAAATATTGCAAATGTCTATTGGAACTGTGTTGGGCATCCGCGCCTCTACGCTCTTATGATTTTTCTGTGACATAAGTAGGGACCTTTGATAGTTGAGAATGATAATCATAGCACGCACAGATTCAAATAAGGATTACATTGTTTTATTTCAGAAATCTGCGCTCTCGGTGATCAGATCAGAACAGGATTTTGTAACTAAGTATAACATGGTAAGTAAGTAAGCTGCTGGTGGTAGGACCTCGTGCAGGGTCCGCCCGGATAACTACCACCGTCTTACCCGTTAACCTGCCGCTAAATAGTTAGTACTATGTTCCGATTTGGGGGTAAGATAGCCGGCGTAAACTGGCATAGAGGCAATCCATCTAAGTCCTCAGGGTAGGCAGCGCATAGGCGATTTTTTGGTCGCTATGTCCATGGGCCTCAGTTCCCGCTATTCATCAGGTGGGCTGAGAGCTCAGTTGTCTACCTTCGTCACATAAAAAAAGTAGTACACTCAACCAATTAAAATCCTAGGCCACTCTAAAACCTTGTCGAATTAATAGGTGAAGACAAATAAGAAGAGAGATATTCTTCAGGATTTTGTTTGAATATTTAAGGATTTCAAGGAGTTAATTACTTATCGAATAATTTAATTTGTGAGTCAATGATCAACAACTTACATTGTTGTGTATTTACTGTTATTGATTTTTCAACAAGCCATGCCATAAACTGAATCCCCAAAATGTCTATAAGTACCTATACAATCAAGATAATCATCGTACCTGGGGCCTATTTCTCGAAAGCTTGTAACTTGTAATGCATGCGGAAATCCTTATCCTTAATGATGTTAAAAAGAGATTTACAATTGTTTTACAAGTTACAAACTTTTAAGAAACGGGCCTCTGCTCGCAAAATGTCACTAAATTGGTTCAATAGCCGGCGTTAAGAACCAAATAATTTATACATACACTGAACTTCACTGAAGTAGAGATGTTGACTTGGCTTCGGTCAATAAGTAAGTAAAGCAGTCATTTATTTTTGCAACAAAGGTTTTCAAAACACTTTACACCATAAACTGATACTTTGTTTATGATTTGATGTACGTACTTGAAGACATCACATCACATGTTGAACGTTATGGTTTCGATAACCTCTCGATACCGATACCGTTGTTATGGCATTCGCCATCACGTGGCATTATCATGGCGAATCCAGTTTTAATTGGTATGATATTTTCCATCATAACACCATAGTATGGTGTTTATCAATACTTAGTTGTTTTTCTGCCTTGAATCCTATTCTAAATAGGTACTTAGCTAGTGAATGTCACATCACAGATCACAGCCCATGCCAACCCTTGATTTTTCAGGGATTTCACTATCGAAAGCGACTGAACAACTGAGCCAGAGTACAATAAATAGTTCTAAGTACAGTATGGACAGTGGACACACCCTGCATCCCACTGAAAGTACGGCTTCTCAACTCCGGTGACCGCACAGTTACCCTGGCATGTCTTATCTCACTCATACAAGCATAGTGCGCGTGCACCAACACGAGCTTAACTAGATTGTGCGAGTACAAAAGTTTTTATTTCATACATTTTATCGCAACTGTCCGAGGTGTGACTAGACCATAGTAAAAAGGGTTATGCTTGCTTTGGCACAGTCGTCAGTCACCAAATCAAAACCGAGTGTCGAAACTTACACTGACTTCGATCACTGTTGACGGGGCTTGGTCTGAGTAGCTAATCTTGGATGTTAGTAATGGGGGGCACCAGACCGCCAAACCCTCTTCGATCGATATTGTCCTCAGTAGTTTTTTCTACTCCAGGATCTTTCAAGGAAGTCACTGAATCTTGTGTCCTAAATATATATGAAAATAAAAAGTATAAAGATGATTATTTAAAGTTGTTGAAGAAAGTAACATGGTTTGGTTAGGATTGGGTTCGTCTTTTGGATATTTCTGCCCTCTACGCTGCCCCCATACACTTGGATTGTTGATAAATGGTAATACATTACTATGTTGTCGTTAGCTCAGTGGGAAATATTCATGCGTTCGAATACCTGATAGTCTACTTAATATGGTAGTAGTAGTTGAATAAGCGGTCACCGTAGCCTATCGACATCTGGAACTCTAACTTTACTGCTGTGATAAAAATACCCCGGTACTCGGTAAAATACCAAATCAGACCTACCCATCAGTAGAGGAATCAGGACATACCCTAAAGGAAAAACTGGTGCGTGGTTGTCTATGGTTCCTGTATTAAGAAGAACCTAACGTAAGCTGAACGTAAAAGGAACCCTAATGAGTCTTTCGTTATATCTACTCGCAGCTCCAAAAACGACTGTAAGTACGTAGGTTATTGTGGTCACACGTGATAATACTATTAGTGTTAAAGCAATTTGCCACTTGTTTGGCAATACGTAAGACTAGATAAAGCTCGACCTTTGGCAGTAGCTGAACTGTTATCAGACCTCGTATTCCTATCAGCGAGCGTAACCCGGTTCATTGTTTAAAAGATCCACTTTAACTGTGACTAGATCTGTGTAACTGTCGGCAAGAGAAGAGTGCACTTTACATTGGTCCTGCTGGCTGAAGGGTAGGCGATCGTAATAAGACCAGTTCGTCAGTTTGCGATGGCATTTAAGATCCGCGCATCGTTGGGCAAGCTCATTGTTGTCCTGTGAAGAAGCAGACACAAGATGGCACAGACCGTAAGTCCATTAAGCACTATCTGTAAAACAAAAATTGTCTTTAGAAGATATTACCTAATCTCCTTCAGATCAATTTATTGTTTTAGAACTTCTTCAAACTTTGTAACGGAAAGATATGGAATCGAGTTTTAGAAAGAGAACGGACATGCTCGTATAGGTTCGGTTTTGTAGAGCACTGTCTCTGTCTTCTGTAAATAAGAATTCGGTACGGTCACTTCATAGATAACTTTAAATCGGGACCGCGTGTCGAGAGTGTAGTATCTTCATCATCTTTTGTCCTAGCAATTGCTAGAAATAACTCTAGCTTAGAATCCAAAGTTTCAATGAACTTAGTCTGTAATTAATAATTACCCAGTCAAGTTCAAGTGCAAGATGTGTTAATTGTGACTTGATAATAATTGACATTCACATTATTATCAAGTTTTTATTACGTAATTCTTTGCACGATGATACCTCCTACGTTTTATGCTTTGGGCGTGGAATATGTGAAGACTTATGAACATGATCATCGTACCGTATACACGATATGCAGGGACCTTATGAGACTGGTAGGTATATAAGTATAATTAGTTTTCTAAATGTCTATTTATGTATCTATGTAACGAGCAAAATCCTCTCCCTTCGGCTTTTAAAGGAAACGTCCCAATTCATATTGTCCACAAACATCACATCAACATCAGTATTTATTTCACTGAAGCTATTTGAGACAGAAAGATACATTCGGACGTTTTCGTGATAAGCCGAGGGGGATGATCGCTTAAATACGATTTAGCTTAGCTTCTGCTTGTCCGTTTTTGACAGTTATTCTATGGAACTTACACATCGCGATTCAGATTAGGTCCTAAACTGGATCACATTAGTAGATCGTGGTAGCTCCCCAGGTTTACCGAGCGAGTCAGCAAATTGAGAAATTCTTGTACCTTGAGTCTGCCTGCGACCACGGGTGTAACGTTATGCCCGAAACGTCAGGATATAATTAAACGTAAGTTTTCTTGTACCTAATTCCAGGAAGGACCTGTCAGCATGATCGACCCGTCGCTGCTGCTGCGGCCGGAGAAGGTGTACGACGACAAGCCTATTGACGCCTTCCGCGACTACTCCGTTGACGACAACGACCCCATCAAGGAGCGCGTGCGCAGGACCTACTACGAGATGCACTCTAAGATGACTGTTGACTTCGTTCAGGGTGAGTTGATCTGAAAAAAATGGAGGGTGTCCTGACAAACCTGCCAACAAATATACCGAAAATAGAGGTGTAACTTTCGTGGATGGAGTGAACAATCTTTTCAGTCGTTTTTCACGGTAGCGCACAAATTAATCTTTCTTTCTCAATTAGCTTTAGTGAAATGGATACTGAAGTTAATTGTGACCGCAACATGGATTCGGATTTTTCCACGAAAAGCGGAAGGGAATTTTACCTATACAATAAATTTTATACGGTTCTCAAAGAATATTCTGTTAGTCTGATGTTTAATTAAAATTACATAGTTAAGTACCATGACCCATGACTAATAGAATACATATAAATAACTGTGAGATGTCTAAAACCATCTTCCTTCTTTCTTAAGCTTTTTTATAGGTACTTGCAACATACGAGTAGCATACCGTAAATCAGAGAGGCTGGGTTAAGAAGATATATAGATTTTGGTACAAAGTGCTGAAGAAAGCTGAAACTTTCAACTACCTAAGTTGCTTTTCCAGTTAACCTTCCTATTAGATCTCACTTGACAATGCATCCATGCAGCCGTGTGGTGACGGCAGTAAGAATACATTTATCACCACCCCAACTCCTCCTACGGGTGTCGTAAGAGTCGACTAAGGGATTGAAGTGTCACTGACCACTATTTGATAAGAGATTGATGATGGGCAGCAGCGTCATCATAGTGGACACATTACTGCGATCGCCAATCCGCTTGCCCAGAGTGGCGATTATGGGCATTTACCTCCTAATGCGTTTATACGCATAGTTAATAGGAGAGGCCTACGCCCAGCAGTGAACTATCATAGGCTGATGATGATAACAATGCATCTACCTTTACAGCAAAGATGGACAAATGGCTGAAGTTCGACCACTTCAAGTCCACCGTGAAGGACGCTCTGATCAAGCTGAACGAGCTGGTGGACGAGTCCGACCCTGACTCCGACCTGCCCAACATCGTGCACGCCTTCCAGACAGCCGAGAGGATCCGCCAGGAGCACCCGGACAAGGAGTGGATGCATCTGATCGGGCTCATCCATGACTTGGGCAAGGTACACTAGCACTGTTACCTCTACATCGGTGGACCTTATTACAAAAGGCATAAGGTCTATCGATGTATACCTGCAGCAGTATGGGCAATGGTAGGAATCTAGGAAAACTTTGAAGTTTGCTGTTGATAGGGAGGCATGTACTTTGTTAGGTATCTATCTTGTAGATTCTGCAAACAATGTAGATGTAGATTATTCAGATCTGAAGCAAATAAGGTTAATTATTTGAGCTTTCTTGATAAGAATGCTAATACGAATCAAATCGTTGAACATTCCAACTATTAAAATATACGTACAGTAGTATACTCTTAAGTAGGTAAGACCAGATAACTTAACATAAGGTATAAGATGGAAATATAATACGCTACTGAAAAAGAAGAACATCTAGTGTAGGGATGCCGGCCAGATGCAGGTGGACTGTTGATCGCTATTGCGTTCATTCAACCCAATTCCTCGTAGTTTGAGCTGCAGAATACTATCTCGGCGGCATTTCCACACTGTCTTCTTCAAATATTCTTGTTCAAAAATCGCTGCTGAACGGTCTAAGACTCGCTAAATGTAAAGAATTTGTTCAGTTATAAATCTCAGAAATTAGGTATTCATTGCCCTTTAAGTATTTTTCAAAGAACTGGAATTTACTCTTTGTCGACGTATGTTAATTAATCAAAATTTGTTGTCAGGTTATGGCTTTCTTCGGCGAGCCTCAATGGTGCGTGGTGGGCGACACCTTCCCCGTCGGCTGCAAGTGGGGCAAGAGCATCGTCTACGGCGATGACAGCTTCAAGAACAATCCCGACACTTACAACCCTAAATACAAGTGAGTTCTGCATTTTCAGAGGACTTGGGAGTTGATCAAAATGATCACAATGGTCACGGGATGTAGATGTCGCTCCTTAAACTTACCTGATATTTTGACACTGTTTATCTGGCGAGTTATGGTGGAAGACATCATGAAAATTGGCAAATGGCTTTTACATTCTTATACACCTGGTTAGAATCAAGTTCCATCATCTCCGTTCCACGTGTATTCTTCCCTTACCTATCTTTCCGTATTTTAATTTCCTACATTCCTGCATTACAAAATAGAAAGTCATGCCAAATTAGTAGGCAAATAGCTCTCCTTCGCTGACCGTTGCTTATTATTATTAGTATCAAGTTCCAGCACCGAGTTGATCTTCCAAAGTGCATGATGATTATTCAGAAAATGAATAGTCTATACCGTCATTGGATGCGATTCTACGGCGGCCGCTAAACCTCCTAATTATTTTTAGGCGTCGCTAAACCTCTTTGCTATTCTATGAGCAGCTGTCATAATCAAATATTTCTTAAATTTAGGCGGTCTATTCAATTTAGGCTTAGCTGCTTAAATGCTATTCAGTACATGTCTTTTTAAAACAAAAACATAGAAACGTCAAGCTAAACCGACTAATTTTAGCGGCGAGTAAAATAGTCCCGTTTAAAATAAGGATGACACAAATACATCAAGTTTTACAAAATAATTATTTTCGAAATGGATGAAGAATACGTCATAGCTGCTGTGGTGGCCGACGAGAGGGAGTATGGCGAGGGCGAGGGTGAAAAAATGTATTTGAAGAGACTACGAGACGAGTCTAATCCATTTGACCGGTCTAAGCGGAAGTTTCGCAAATTGTTTAGGCTATCGTGGGCCATGGGCTGGCACGTAGTGGACACTTTGTGTGAAGGCGATGCGCTACGAGTGGGGACGGTGCCCCCACATTTAAAGAAATTAAGTGCACTAAATTTTTTTGCCCATGGCAGTTACCAGACTGCTGTGGGAGAAATTAATATACTAGCTCAAAGTCAACCAACAATAAGCCGCAGTCTGGCAGCTGTGTGCCCCATTATTATAGAAAGGTTGACCCTACAGTGGATCAAGTTCCCAGTGACCAGACTGGAGAAAGAGAAGGCAATGCAGGAGTTTCCTGTTGATTTTTGTTGCTTCGCTTTCGCGACAACGGCACCGACATTTTTTCAATTTTCTCAAATGTCACAAAACTCGCAAAACATTCAAATTCCTCCTCCTTCTTAGCAGTTTACTTTATAATGTTGCCCATTCAAATTGGAAATAATATTTTTAAACACTTAATTTAAAAAAGTCACTTTTTAGTGGTCTAACATGTGTAAACAAGTATTACATATATGTAATGGAATAAAACTTATTAAATTATCATATGTAACCCAAAATAAAAAACGATTTTACAGTTTTTATACAGATATCATTCATTCATTCGTTCACTTATTTTTTTAAAGTAGCAACACACTCGATTCAACTTAGAAATTTTAGAATATGGTTAAAAACTGGTTAAATTTAGTCAGGGTGACGTTCTGGAATAGCACTTGTCAAATTCGCCGACTAAATTATAATTAAAAATTAGACATTTTAATTTTAGGCTATTTAGCCGATGTGCACGTAGAATCGCATCCATTGGCTTAATAATATCGTAATCAAGCAACTGATAAAAACGCCTACACATTTCTTGTCTCCGAAGAGATATAACAATAGTTTCTGTTGATTTTCCAGCACTGAAACCGGCATGTACAAGCCTGGTTGCGGGCTGGAGCAGCTGATGATGTCGTGGGGCCACGACGAGTACCTGTACCGCATGCTGGTGCATAACAACTGCAAGTTCCCCAAGGAGGGGCTCTACATGATCAGGTAGCTATATTTTGACCACTTACAGTAGGTAGTTAGGTGAAACCACCTCGTCCAATTTCTGTTAGTTTTTTGTCGATGTTACCACCCTAACTCCTCCTGCGGGTACCGTAAGAGTCGACTATGGGATTGAAGTGTCACTGACCACTATTTGATAAAAGATTGATGATGGGCAGCAGCGTCATCATAGTGGACACATTACTGCGATCGCCAATCCGCTTGCCCAGCGTGGCGATTATGGGTATTTACCTACTAATGCGTTTATACGCATAGTTAATAGGAGAGACCTACGTCCAGCAGTGGACTATCATATGCTGATGATGATGATGATAACAAGGGTGAGTAGGTAGGTGAGTCGCAACAGTAGCACTCGCATAAGATTCGTGGGTGTGTGTAGCCAGGTTGCCAATCGCTAACGCTCAGTAACGTCATAACGTTACCGACCACTATTAGGTACTATCACATCCAGTAGCTTTGACGTAGTTTCCTCTTTGTCACTCGTTCTTATTAGTCCGACAAAGACAGTTATTTGCCTGGCGATATATGATTGGCGATTAAGCGTTAGCGATTCGCTTCTTGGCTACGCACCCCGACCTCTTTCAATTGTACAATGTCCTCGTATCCAGTTAGTTATCTTGTTTACTTTTACAGCATATTAGTTTTAGTGAGGGAGCTGTTGTAGCTCAGAGTCTATAATCTTATTATTTTTATTTAGTTAAAAAAGTACCTAGTAAATAGACGGCGAACAATGATGGGCCTCTTGTTGCACGACACGAAATGCCAATGAATCCACCATAGAGAGGCAGAGGTAGACCACGGAGGTGGTATATGACACAAATAAAAGATAAGGCATACCATGTCGTACAAGGAGGTGAAAGACATGGCAGAGAATAGATTGTTTATCCTTTGCCATGTCTTTCACGACGCGGCATGCACCTCCTCTTTTATTTGTCTCATATAGCTTCTCACTCTCTCTCTCGTATACAATGCTGGAGACTGTTTCGCGACAAGATAGGATGATGAAAGAGTAACATTATTTTATTACACAGATACCACTCGTTCTACCCGTGGCACGCGGGTGGTGACTACCAGCATCTGCTGAAGGCGAGCGACAAGGAAATTGAAAAAGCCGTCCTCGAGTTCAAGTAAGAATTGTACTACCTTTCATAGCCTCGTTTCGTATTCGTCTCAAGGCAATTGGACTAAAACCTTGTTGCAACATAGTGGGAAACACATTCCCTTTGCCTTTAATTATAAACTTCAAGGTCATTCGTGCGTTTTTACCACTGATAGAAAAATGTGTTATGCACAAATTTAAACATAGCTATTAGTTACCTATGGAACAATCGGTAAACAATATGGCACCTACCTACATATTTTAAAGACAAACGGGTCTTAATCGCGTAAACTTACGTTTAATTATATCCTGACTTTTCGGGCATGAAAAACCCGCGCAGCTCGAAGGTGTTGATACATTCTCTCGCCAGTCTGCCTGCGACCACGGGTGTAACGTCAAGCCCGAAACGTCAGGATATAATTAAACGTAAGTTCACGCGATTAAGACCCGTTTGTCTTTAAAATATGAGTGATAATCGTGAAAGTTTAAATGAATATAATATGGTACAGTCAAGTGTAAAAATAAGTATCGATAGAATCCGCTCATAAATATGTTACGACGTTCTTATTACACATAATTAGAGTGCACTGGGACATATTTTTGAACATTTTTGTATATATCTTATTTTGACTTCGACTGTACCTACTATTAGATGATGTCTTCCAAGTCTTCCAACATGTTTAGATATCTTATCTATTAATATGAGGTTGTTTAACATTTGTTTTTTTGCAGCAAATACGACCTGTACACGAAGAGTGCCTCTATCCCGGACATCGACGCGCTGTGGCCATACTACGACAAACTCATCGAGAAGTACATGCCCGGAGTGCTGGAGTGGTAAACCAACCCTTAACACGAAGCCCTACCACAGTAAAATGACGAGCGATATTAACCTTTAATGTGTAAAAATATATTGCAAATATTAATATTTTTCTTTAAGTTTAATACTGAAGTTACCTGTCGTCTGATGAATTTACTAATCTACTACTGGCCTAGTCTGGTACTGGCGGTGTAAGTACCGCGAGGTTCGAAATTCGTTAATTTCGAGGATTTATCTCTGTCACTCTAACGAAGGCTTCATTAGGGTGACAGAGGCAACACCCTAAATTTACGCATTTCTGCAAATACCGGTGACGTATTTTAATGTATATAATTGTAAATAGGCATAAGATAAATTGGCCAATTTGTCTAATCTGGAATAAATATAAGTAAGTAATAAATCTATTTTTTTGTTTTATTAATCTGCCACGGTGGAAGTCTATTGAGGAGACCTATGTCCAGCATTTGACATCCTATGGCTGATATGCTGCTGATGATGATGATTAATCAGATAAATATAACTCAAAGCAAGTATTTTAAAAAACAATAACTACTTAGGAATAATATTACCTAACTACAAACTAAATCTTAAAAACTAAATTAGCAAAAGTAATATTAAAATATTAACTTTAATAAAAATAAACCTATAAAAAAAAACCTTAAAAGGAGCTACCCATCCAAACCGCCCCGATTGGTTCCAGACACAAAGGTGTCCATCACGCTCGCAGCGTTTCCGCGCTGAATCGCGATGGACAGTCTTTGCTCCAGGAACGAACCGAAGCGGGGATTAAGGCTCCTTTCCAGCAGGAAACGAGAACATGCCTGTGACCCAAATTATGTAGAATCAAAATTAAAAAGAGGACTTTGCCGGCCTAGGCCTGCAAGATATGTATGAAATTCCATTAGCGACCTCTTTCTCCTAGCCTCAACAGAAACGTAATACTCGCAGCCATAGGGAACAGTCAAGTGCAAAAATACTTATGTATCGAAAGAATTCTCTGATAAGTATGTTACGACGTCTTATTAGACAGTATAAAAGTGCACTGGGACATATTTTTGAGCATTTTTATATAGACCTTATTTTGCCTTTGACTGAACATAGCATAAATATTTAATTGCATTGAGAAAATTTACTCGTATTTATCTACATGGGCCGTGGTTTGATGTCGTTAAATTTTAAGTAGGTAGTACCTACTCTCTCGTTGATGTGAATGACAGCAATCCTCAAACTTTCTTTTTTACAAAATAAACATCCAGTCCCAGTATTAAGGCCACATTAGCAATGTACAAGTTGCAGAACATTCTCAAAATTGCGGGAATATAGCTACTTGGAAATTTCCGAGAATTTTCATAATAATTTAAGAATAAGTTCTCATTGAGAATGTTTCCATGAGACCTTATATTATAAAAAAAGTGTTATGTAGAATATTGTATTTCACAATCGAGTTAACGAGGTATAAAATATACATTAGACGGTATGTAAAGGTATTCAACGGTTTTGGCATGATAAGATTGCTTGTAAAATTTCAATTGCCGAGAACATTCTCTATAGAAGTTTTGCAACTTATGAAACTTCTTCTCTGTGTGTGTTCTCTAGGCCCCATAGGTCTAACCCATACAAAGTAATGTGCACAAGCACATATTAAGCCGTTTGAATAGTTTCCTGTGTGGTTAAGGAAACGGTCGAGGATTTTAATTTCCCACCCATTTCGTACCTTGTCATAGTAGCTATAAAATGACAGTCCTAGCAGCTTTCATATTGATTGTCACTGTGACAAGGTACGAAATGGGTAGGAAATTAAATTCCTCGACTGTACATCGCCGCAACAACCACACCATGATATGCTAAGTCTACTGCAAAACTTGCGAGAGTGCAGAGGCGAGAGGCGATCCACAACAATGCAAGGAAGGAGCGGGCCTACCCGAAAGTACTGTGTGAGTATTATAATATTATAAATATAGGTATAATTAAACGGTTAAACTCACAACGTGTACTTAGTCACTCCGCGCGACATGCTTCGGAGAGCCTAGGTCTCAACTCAATTATAAAACAATTCACGCCGCCGAGCGAATCGTAAGGCTCTCCGAAACTTGCCGCGGGTACTAACTAAATAAACGTGAGTTTAACCATTTAATTACATTTATAGTTATTTGAAAAAAGAAGAGAGACAGGTAGGCCAAGACGTGCATTTTTAGATCAAGCTAAAGAGAAAGTTAAAGTAGTGACGTATCAGGAGCTCAAAACAGTAGCAGAGACAAGGACAGAGTGGTGAGAATAAAATAAAATAAAAATAAATAAATAAATAAATATCTTGGGACATCTTACACAAATCGACCTAGTCCCACGGTAAGCTCAATTCAGGCTTGTGATGTGGGTACCAGGCGACGATATATATAATAGATAAATACATATAGATACTTATATACATAGACAGCCATGACCAAGGAACAAACATTTTTGTGATAAATAAATACACAAAGAATGCCCTCGCCGGGATTCGAACTCGGAACCTCCAGCTTCGTAGGCAGGGTCAGTACCAACTAGGCTAAGGAGGCTGACATGACATGAACTCCACCGACAAGAGCAAAGTTCTTAAATTTGTGATGATGATAGTTATTATGTTTCACGAAAGCTTAAAAAATTAAATTACCTAAGTATGTGAGTATGGTGCTATTGTTAGTTTTAGTTGCAGAGCCCCTGTATCTCATGAAAGCTTGAAAAATATGCCAAACTATTCAGCCACTTCTACGAAAATGTGGCCATTTTAATGAGCCACACGCTCGAATAAAAATACTCTGAATCAAACAATTATGACTTAGAGATCATCCCAGAGTCAATTTAAAAACCAATCATTTTATTGAATATTTGATTAAGTACCCATAGTAAACAGCAACATCATCATAGCGGACACTGAGCGCCAATCCGCTGTGAGCCCAGCCCAGCGTGGCGATTATGGGCATTTACCTCCGAATGCGTACCTCATAGTTAATAGGAGAGGCCTACTTCTAACAGTGGACTGAAAGAGGCTGATGTAATGATGATGAACTTTTCCAAGATTAAAGATCAAAATCTTCATTTTCTTGGATGATTTAGCTAACCCAACCTGTACCTTTACACAACGAATCAGAAGGTACCGCGAACTTTGAATTTCGAGCATCTGTCATCTGTTACAGCATGAGTTGAAAATCATACAGTTCTAATTGGCCCGGAAATACACCTGTAAGTTTTTACATTTTAGTAGTCTCAACTACAAAAAATATACAAGTCCGGGCCAATTGGAACTCTATGATCCTGTGGTCTCTACCTGGGTGAATATCTGAGCGTTTCAACCGCCTAATTTTGGTGGCATCATTTTTGCCGAAGTTTCTATTCGTTGACAATGTGCCACTTTGTGATTTGAAGGAGGGCGGTACCTTATACAAATCAAATACAAATGACGAAGTATAACATTGAGATGTTTAGAAACTTCGACAAAAATGATGCCATCAAAATTAGGCGGTTGAAACGCTCAGATATTCACCCACCTATGATAAGAAATTTAATGAGAAGTGAATATTGTTTTCTCATTTCTTAATATAGCTCCGTCTCTATATATAAACTTACAGGAGTAAGTCCGGCTCTAATGAACTTGGTAACAACTAAAAATGTACTTAACTCCTTTTAAGTAAGTACGGCAAATAAATTAACAAACGATATGTTTGTGTTTGATTGCATGCGATTGGACCGCGCCGTCTCGATAACCTCTCTTTAAGATATCAATTATCGTTGTTGTTTTTATGTTATTAGCCAATAGCGAATATTCGCTGTTTCCTCTCGTTGACCACAGATGGCGCTAAAAGCAAAGCAAGAAAGCAAAGAAAAGTAATTGTGTAACTGTTTGCATACATTAGGGCGTAATAAAATTTGACCTTCGACATGGGGTGACCTGTAATCAGTTTGTTTGTGTACCAATGGTGGCAATGGCATATAAAGGCTGTGCTTTGATGGAGGCACTCAGTGTTGTCCTGTGAAGAAGCAGACTGCTCAACATGTTACAAACCGTGAGTAAGCTATCATTAATAATGTAAGTACTTAATATTTAAAATCTATAATAAATTCACGAAGAAGCGTATTCGAATGTCTGAAGGGTTTTCTACAAATTGTATTTCTTGCTGCTTCTGGCTGGTCTTTCTGAAGATTGTTGATTATAAAATCGGACGGATAGGCTTACTTCAGGCCTACCCGTAGCTCCTCTCCGGACTGTGAGATTTTGCTCCTCGAATTCACTAGAAGACTACCTGGGAGGAATAAGTCCACTACCTACTTAGGACCTCAAGATTTCTTTATTTTCAGAGGGCCTCACGAAGCCTACCTACTTTGTCCAAACCAACTTTTTGGGCAGCCTTAGGGACAATACGTACGCAGGGGTCGCAGGGTAATAGGACTAATTTCAAAATTTATCTGCAAAATCGGGATAATACTGGGAGCATAACCATGAATGATTTCGAATTTCTCAACGCACAACATACGTCGGTTCAGAAAATCTTTTGCCACTGCCATCCTGTTCGAGTTATAAATTATGTCTATAGGTACATTAGGTAGGTAGGTACTATACACGATCTTGGGGTAAGGAGGCCAAGGATTTTATTATAGAAACTGTAATGACCGACTTACAGAATACAGATTTCCTCGTCGCGGACCATACGATCTAGCAAACCCTAATACCTAGTAATTTACCGTGGTAACGCTGCTAACATTATAGGAAACTTTGAGCTGCATACATGCCAGGGTGGTCTTTTGTAAAGAATATAATTCACTAACCTAACTCTTCCCGCATCCCATGGTTGTCGTAAAAGTCGAATAAGAGATTGGAGTATCACTGACCATTTATTTATTGATGATGAGGGGCAGCAACGTCATCATTGTGGACATACTACTACGATCGTCAACCTACTTGACTTAAATGCACATAATCTTGGCGGAGATTACGTGCATGTAAGTCCTATTGCGTCTATAAGCATACCCAAGAGAGGATTTTGTCCAGCAGTCGACTGTTATAGGCTGATGATGTAACGTGATAATGTAGATATACGACTAAGTTTAAAGAAGCCTATACCTCTACCTGAAAAAGTTTTTTAGCCAGATTTATCATGCAGGAAGGACCCGTGGGTCTCATCGACCCGTCTCAACTCCTGCGCCCAGAGCAGGTGTACGACGGCAAGCCTGTCGCGGCGTTCCGCGACTACGCGGTCGACGACAGCGACCCCGTGCGCCGGCGCGTACGCATGACGTACTACGACATGCATACCAACATGACGGTGGAGTTTGTTAAGAGTAAGTTATTGTAACTGCGGCCCTACAGTGAACTTCGAAATCCGCATTGGGGGATTTGTCTTTATCACACGCCTTCGTTGGAGTGACAAAGACAAATACCCAGAATTTGCGGATTTTATAAGTTCCCGGTAGAGCAATGGGGAAACCACGTGGCTTCAAAACTGCAAATTGGAAACTTCACCTTGTAAAATGACCAGATCGTGGAATTTGTCGTATTTTTTTACCTTGGCTCAATTAAGGAAGTTAGCAAAATATATAGTATGTCGTTGTGTATTGTAAGTTGTTACGAAAAGCACAGCCATGTACCTAACATTCCAAGCCACAAGGTAAAAAGGGGTTAAGTAGTAATTTTGATATATTTCCTTAGCGGCGTCTGCGGTCGTGTGATAGGCTAATGAATCAGTTAAAATTCACTGCCCAATCCTGGGTCGCGTTTTATAAAGTAACATTTTACAATTTCGCTATTTGCCTCTCTAACGCACTCACATATTGGCTAGAAAGAGAGGCAAAGAGCAAAATTGTAAATTGTAACTTTATAAAACGCGACCCTGGCCTTTAAAACGGTAACAAATAAATAATCCCTCACAGGCCCATTTTCGCCTCTTACATCACATAACAGCCTTTTCTACGTAGAGAAACATATTTTGCACATAATAATATTGTGTCACAGAGAAGATGGAGAAATGGCTGAAGTTCAACACCTTCAAGTCCACTGTGAAAGATGCCCTGATCAAGCTGAACGAACTGCTGGATGAGTCTGACCCTGACTCCGACCTGCCCAACATCGTGCACGCCTTCCAGACTGCCGAGAGGATCCGCCAGGAGCACCCGGATAAAGAGTGGATGCACCTGATTGGGCTTATCCATGATGTGGGAAAGGTACATCTGTCTCAAGAATTTAGCTTAGTTTGAGCTTGAAAAACTGGTCCATTTATCACGCAGTACCGTCCTTATGACATGAACGGGAACAAGAAGGAATACTTACATCCTTTGCTCTCTACGGTCAAAGCCTAAGAGCTAGTTCGCATGAGCGTTTTTTAAGCCGCTGTTAAAAAAACGTTCAAATTAAACAAATGCAAAACCGTATAATTCATTCACACGATTGCGGTTTTAAACCGCGTCGCTTTTTTATTTTCGACGTAAGGCGTTGGACGTTAAATCGAATTGAGCATAATGGACTGCCAATGTCAGGTTATAAGTTATAACCCGACGCTTTTTAAGCGTTCGTGCGAACTATCTCTAATCAGGATAGAAATCGTAGGCTTAAGAAATTTGGACAAGAATATGCTGCTTTCACACTTCTGTGTCGCAAGAGAACAGCGGGCCTACCACGATCTACTAAATGCAATTCAGTTTTGGACGTAAACTGAATCGCAATGTGTCAGTTCCATAGAATAACTGTCAAAAACTGACAAGCCGAAAACCTAAACTGAATCGCGTTTAGGAGATCATGGTAGCCCATCAAATTTCCTCCATTGTCAGTCGCCCGCAGACCACAAACCCTGTAAAGTGTTCTAAACATCGGGATGACGTCAAAGTATATCCGTTTTCATAGTTTTCGTTCACGTAAATATATACTTTTGTTCTTTACCCGCTCCGATGTAATGACGATAATGAGGAATTCTCACCACCAGGTGATGGCGTTCTTCGGGGAGCCGCAGTGGTGCGTGGTGGGCGACACCTTCCCGGTCGGCTGCAAGTGGGGGGGCCACCATCGTCTACGGAGACGACAGCTTCAAGGACAACCCAGATACTTACAACCCTAAATACAAGTTGGTACCATTTTTGTAGGGACTAGGCGCGTTGTAGGATCAAAGTATATTTATTAGGAATTAAACCGGAACCGTATGACATTATCACTTCAAGACGTAAATAATTGCTGCCATCTAACTGTCTGATTTTGCCACACAGACGTGTAAATTTGCGTGTAAATCGCTTAATGTTTCGAGAGTTACGACAGCCGTTAATATACTTATGTAGTTTCTGGGCTTCATAGCCTTCTTTCTAGTGTTTATCCTGGTACCAACTCGCCACGACTCGGGAATTTGGGATCGGTTGGTTAGACCATATTAGGCCAAGGATGAGTCATGATGGTCAGTATTTTTCTTTCACGAAAAGCTATTGATATGATATATTGTATCAAATCATTACATTGGTCCGAAGACTCCGAAGAGCTTACTGATATACCTAACTTAGGGTTTGAACCCGTGACGGGTCAAAGATGCCACGTAGGCACGATTGCTAGAGGACAGATTAGAATGTTCAGTTGTTACCATTGGAAAAATATCACGGTTCAAATAGTTTCTCACTAGCATTCGTCTCAAAAATAATATCTTAAACATTCCAGTACCGAATGCGGCATGTACAAGCCTGGGTGCGGGCTGGAGCAGCTGATGATGTCGTGGGGCCACGACGAGTACCTGTACCGCATGCTGGTGCATAACAAATGCAAGTTTCCTAAGGAGGGGCTCTTCATGATTAGGTACACCTACTTACAGAATGTAATGTATTTATGATGAGCAATGCGTATGGAATACCTACCCATAGATTTGCGTTATTGGATCCGCGAACCTTCATATGGGCCGTAGGCTTGTTTGGCACAGAAGTGGGATGAAATGCTTCTAGAAATAAGTTCCGCTGTAGTTTCATTCTTCTTCTCTTCTCGGGTCCGAGGCGTAGGGTTTTGAACTGGTAGTAGTTTTTAATCTGAATTTCCTTTTCGCACTTGTATTGTACGACATTTTTCAGTACGTATGGCACTCGGAAGATTTCGGCCTGACGTAAAATGAACCACTTCTCGCACTAGCCCGTAAAAAAGCACCATCTGCACTAAAAATATATTATTTGGTCAGATACCACTCGTTCTACCCATGGCACGCGGGCGGAGACTACCAGCACCTGCTCAAGGAGAGCGACAAGGCCATACAGGAAGCCGTGCTGGAATTCAAGTGAGTGAACAGACAGACTAACTAGTTTCCGCAAAAATTACACCAAGTGGCTTTATAAGAGCATCAGCCTCGTAAGCTGAAGGTATGGATCCGAGTGCCGCCTTGGTCTCTGATGGAATTGGTGTTTTCCAGTATATTATGATATTATATTTCAGTTTATGCCGTGTGGTGACGGCAATAAGAATACATTTGTCACCACACCAACTCCTCCTGCGTGTGTCGTAAGAGTCGACTAAGGGATTGAAGTGTCACTGACCATTATTTGTTAAAAGATTGATGATGGGCAGCAGCGTCATCATAGTGGACACATTACTGAGATTGCCAATTCGCTTGCCCAGCGTGGCGTGGGTATTTACCTCCTAATGTGTTTATACGCATAGTTAATAGGAGAGGCCTACGTCCAGCAGTGTACTATCATAGGCTGATGATGATGATGATTTCAGTTTATGAACTAGTTTTATCGCTAATTTTTATTTCTATGGACGATTAAGGGTCAGTCAAACGACCCAGAATCTGCTTAAGCCGGCCTAAAATCGCTTTTTATTTTTGGACAAACTAAACTTTTTTTTCTGTTCTTTAGCAATCTTTGAATATTTATCTTGTATGGCTGGGCCTCAGAAGGCTATTGCTACACGGGTCATACAGATTTTTTTGTAGGTATGAGTTACGTAGCAAATCTTTCCTGTACGAAAATTTTAAATCTCTTTCTAATTTTTTTGCTGGCCGAATACAATTAGGTACAAGCCAATAGCTTCTGGCAGGGACCAACCGGTATTTTACAAAAACCTTGAAATAACCCAATATTTTAAACTGTTTTATACGGTTTATGTACCTACTGCTCAATATTTTATGTAATTTACAATAAGTATAATATTTTTAATTACTTCATTAACTTACAATTTATAATTATACTTACCGAAGAAAGAACGAAAAACCGGCCAAGTGCGAGTCGGACTCGCGCGCGAAGGGTTCGTACCATTATCAATTTATTATTAAAAAAAGTTACAGTTAAATCAACCTACCTCAAAACTATAGGAGATAATTTAATCAAACTAAAAATCGTTGATAGAGTTTATTAATGTGCATAACATATATATATATATTTTAATTTTATATTGCGTACTTTAAAAAATAGAGGGGGGGGACACATTTTTCAGACTTTGAGAGCTGATATCTCGAAAAAGATTTGCTTAAATAAAAATGAGATTCATAAACCTTCATATCATTTTCAAAGACCTTTCTATTTATACCCCACACGCTTATATACAACAAAAAATTTGGCCCCACGCCAATGGTTTTTTTACAATTTAGTATCATAATCCTGTAGCGGTTGATACAACACATTTCCTTACCAAATTTCGTTACTGTAGCATTTATAGTTTCCGAGTAAATCGGCTGTGACAGACGTACAGACGGACAGACGGACATGACGAATCTATAAGGGTTCCGTTTTTGCCATTTTGGCTACGGAACCCTAAAAAGAATCGTTATTTTTGTATAGAGAAAATAAAGGTTCCGGTCCCTAATTTTTGGTTCTTAAGAATTATGTGGTCAAAACCATGTTGTACCTATGTGCCAGAACCGTTAAATTTCGCAATGTCCACAGGAAAGACACCCGTTTTCGCGAACGTTGTATGACCCGCATAAAGCGTCATCGTCATCACGAATTCACAAATGCATGTAATGAATGATATAACCGTACCTATTGTTAAACATGTTCGCGTATCTTCCAGCAAATACGACTTGTACACAAAGAGTGCGTCTATCCCGGACATCGAAGCGCTGTGGCCATATTACGACAAGCTCATCGAGAAGTACATGCCCGGAGTGCTGGAGTGGTAGACCTTAAAATTGATTCTTAACGATGAAGACACAATGTGACGTTATTTATTACAATGGATCTTATTGTCGACATTTAGATAACTTTTACTTTAAATTGGAACATCAAAATTATCCGTACGTAATAATTCAGCGTGCAATATAGAGTAACACATTCAAGTTAAACGCTCGTTGACAGCTAATTTCAAAAGCAGATGAAGGGTCCACCGAAAAAACGTGTCCAGTGCTTAAAAAAATCAAGGCCAATTCACACTACACTATACACACTGACTAGACATGTTCTTTCCGTGGACCCTTCAGATGACATAACTGCCATATCAATATTAACAAATGTACGTTGCTCCGAAATTAAAAAAAAAATCAGTTGGGTCATAAATGTCATAACTAAGTGTAACTTAAAAAAAAACCTGAAATAAAGTTACAATTAAACTAAAATGAATCGTTTTTTTTTTCAGTTTTAATATCAGTTGACATAAATGAAAGTATCTAATGGATCACTATCATGACATCTGCGGATACTGCTATTACAGGGTCGCGTTTATAAAGTTACAATTTACAATTTTGATGTTTGTTTCTCTTTCTAGCCAATAAGTGCGTGCGTTAGAGAGGCAAACAGCGAAACTGTAAATTGTAACTTTATAAAACGCGACCCTGGTCTACTACCGCGAACACCAAAGTTCGCAAATTTCGGGGATTTGTTTCTGTCACTCCAACGAAGGCGTCATTAGAGTGACAGAGAAAATATATTAAAATTTGCGGCTCCCTTTCAAGGTCCGGCGCCTTTGACAGTTTTCACAATTACTTCAATAGATGGCAGCACCAGCTCTCTAGCAATTCCAGAGAACTGAAAAGTATTCTGATAGGGGGTGGATCATGTATTGCTTGCCCTTTAGTCAAAGGCGCCTAGCCTTGTAAGGGATTGCATATACCCGAGAAAATTGACTGGTTGCTAAGACCGAGTGGCCGAGCGGTGCAGGCATCAGCCGCGAAAGCTGAACACGTGGGTTCGATTCCCACCTTGGTGATCTTGGTCGTTTTTTCTTTGGTATATGACATCCAATATTTATAATTTAAATAGAGGCATGCTCAGAGTGCTCAGATATTTTTAAGTACCCTGACCGCTCCGATACTTCTGATGGCACGGGGAACATAATCATCATCATCATATCAGCTGAAAGACGTCCACTGCTGAACATAGGCATTGCCACAATGACGAGTCCTGCGCCACCCGCATCCAGCGGACTCTTGCGACCTTCACCAGGTCATCAGTCCACCTTTGAACATTCTTTGAAGTAATTTATGACTTTGTCACTTAAATTATGAGGAAGCCAAGAAAAAGTCCACGACTAAGGTAAATATAACATCGGTCATTAAGGTAATGTCCATTTCAAATACGAAGGCCCGATTCCACTTGACAAAGTCATTAGGTGTCAACAATAGGATCAGTGATAACAAAAGATACCTGGCCAGATCTTTTTGTGGCGTGATATTTTTTGCATACATCTGTGTACCACACTTGCCAATTTGTAGTGGACCAATTAAATGACAAAAGTTTCGAGTAGCAGCGGGCCTTCGTATCTGAAATGGACTATAATTATGAAGGTAACAAATTAAACAGAAAATTTAAATAAGGAACTTTAATTAGGCTATATTTACACAGGTACAATCATATCAAAATAGATAATTACTAGTTCTGAATACATTCAACAAACAAAGGTAACCAATATCTTTTTCCAGCAGGGTAGCCATAGTTTTACATTCCAGTAGATTCAATCAGTCAATTTTTCAACCATAGAGATCGAATTAAATCTGGCATTTCCTGCTTAAACAATTAAAAATAATTAGGGGTCTCGCCTCTTGAGGCTATTTTAAATATAAATTATTAGTTTTAACGGCAAACATAAAATATTTGCTTCAAATAATGCACTACTTTAAAATACAAAGGTCCATGGGCAGATTTGTATGAAGAGTGGACCAAAAACCAACAGAGCTGAAAGTAGTGTCATTAAATAGATATTTACATTTATTTCGTTTCATTCTATGGGCATTATGTTCAATTCCATTGCAAAACAGAGATATTTGTATTTTAGTCAGAGTAACTATGATGAATGATGTCTGGACGACGGTGATTTACTTAGAGAGTGCCCGCAGAACGCCTTACTCATACAAAATTATCCAATGGAATTCAACTTTGCACCTATAGAATGAAATAAAGTACATAAGCAGACCTTTTTAATGACACTACTCCCAGTTTTTGGTCCATTTTGACGCATAGTCCTTTAGAACAAGCTTGTTACCAACTCATTTGAAACCAAGGAATTATAGATCATAATAGTAAAGATCTCTTAATGATATTCAATTTATAAAAAAAAATCACGTTCACAATATAATACAATCGGCGAAATCAATCAAGTCATGCGCATTCTATAAAACTTCATAGTAAAAACATTCACTCCATTCACGTGCTAATATAATTTAAATTTTAATACGGTTTTAAACACATCGATTCATAGTTTTGAAAAACTCATCTGGTATCTGGTCTTACCCAGACTAATTATTTTTTTAAATAATAGAATAAATATATAAACATACTCTGTCAAATAATCTTAGTCAGAAAAAAAGCAAATTTAATGTATTATGGACAGACTGTTCGACCAACGACTCTTCGTTGCTAAATTTCCCGCTCTTTTCTACTGACAGATATTGTTGGACATACTTTAACTATAAAGGTTTAGACTGTTTGGATATAACGACTCTATTGTCGATATAATTATGTGTAAAGTCCATTTCAAATACGAAGGCCCGATTCCACTAGACAAAGTCATTAGGCGTCAACAATAGGATCAGTGATAACAAAAGATACCCGGCCAGACCCTTTTGTGGCGTGATATTTTATGCATACATCGGTGCCAATTTGTAGTGGACCAAGAAATGACAATAGATTCGAGTGGCATCGGGTCTTCGTATTTGAAATGGACTATACGCTAAAATAATTTGAACCAAACATGATTAGATTGGTTATTTAAAGCAATAGAGGAATTTCAACCACAACACAGCGACTTAAGATACATATTGAAGGCTAAATATTTCCATATAGGTTGCAAGTACGGATACATATTATAGATAATTAAATATAAAGACACGTAGACTTACGTATACCTAAGAGTAATAGAAAAATACAAGAGCAGACAAGCTATTATAAAAATATCTCATATACATATTGTATAATGACATGTAACTGTAGCGTTCACAAAATATATGACTTTACATTTAGTAATGTACCAATAGCTTGGGAAGATTAAGAATGTAGCAGTTCTATCATTTTGCTTATTCAACAAATATATCTATACGAACATTATACGTTTTGTTGATCAAATACTTAAAAAACTGCCTTTCGGTTTAAAGAGTATTCAATCAATCCAGTTTTTTTATTATTTGTTGTAAAGCACTGGCCTAAAAAGTACATTATTCGATGTTTTATATGAATGGAATGTTTAGCTGACTCTGTTTGATGAAAAAACAAAATGATAGCTATGTTTATAATCCATATATACTAGCATTACAATATTATTAAATATTAGGATACACGAGTGAACAGTTGCTAAATATTTCAGAATATATACCCACTGAAATATATATCTAGATATAGTGGAAAAATATACTAAATGCACATCTTAAGGCCATCAATCCATAGTCTTTACTTACTTCAAGAAAAAGGTTTTATAATACAAATTATGAGCAAAAAACAGTCTGGAAACACTGCACCTTCAAGCTGATTCAATTTAAAAAAAAGGCTACTAAGTACTTAACCCTTTTCTTGCGCAGGGTTGCGACATGTCCTTTCTACAGGACATATTTTTTGGCAATGTTTTTTGCTCATAATTTAAATTGCAAAACCCCTACTCCTAGATAGCTGTCCTAACGCTCTAAGCCTAGCTAACCAATCAGTCTTCTAACGCGGAAAGACGGAAGCCGCAACAATTCCTCGGCACTTCATAATATCACGCTTTCAAGGCCATTTGGGTATTTTTATTGATATCACCTGTTTATACTGATGCCCAGAGATCGGATTACTCAGCGCAAAAAAGTTCCTACTAGTATATAAAACAAAATTGAGACTCGTATCTAAATATAAATATCTTGGGACATGTTACACAAATCGACCCACGGTAAGCTCAATTAAGGCTTGTGATGTGGACACCAGGCGACGATATATATAATAGTTAGATACATATAGATACTTAAAAACATAGACAGCCATGACCAAGGAACAAATATTTGTGATAAATGAATACACAAATAATGGCCTCGCCGGGATTTGAACCCGGAATCTCCAGCTGCGTAGGCAGGGTCACTACCAACTAGGCTACGGAGGCTAACAAGTCTATTAATATATAATTTTTTTAATCTATGTTTTCTATTGCATTTAGAACCACAAGCAAAAATTGCATTTTAGCGATGAATAATCCTATCTATGCTAATGACACAGTATAGAAATTACAGTATTTCTTGGAATATTACAAATAAGATAGAAATGACAGAATAAAGGGAGTGATGTTCAAAGTACGTCGCGTAAAACAACATGAAAAGTTTGTCCTTTTAAAAGTACAATGACGATCATAGATGAAATTAAAAATAAAAATACCCCCTTCTTTTCATTATAAGTAAAAGGCAATTTGAAGTCACTCGGCAAACGCTGCATACATTATCACACTAGTTTTAGTCTAGGAATGTCAATACAACCTTTCATTGGGCACTTTAAAATCTACAAGCTAGACGTGTTTTAAAAATGGTATGCGAAGCTGCATCCGCGATTATCATAATCCAAAACATGAAATTGAATACGATGATTCAACATTCATATACTGAATGCATAAATTAATGAATTCATAAGCATTATTCAATCATGTGAAAGTAAAACTTTTTACAGAATTAGCAAAGCGCGCAAATTAATGAAAACTAATAAATAAAAATCAAACGTATCTTCACATACCATTTCAAAACCGATTCACTGTCAAAATGTCACAAGTGCCCTTAATACGCACACGATTGTACGTTTTAAACTCTTACAAGTAATGTGTAAATTCGTGTACATTTAATAACATACGAGTATACCGGATGAACCTGACAGCCCAGCAGTACAAGCGACCGAATATAAGTTCTAAAAGCTTAATAAAAAGTATTATGTCGCATTTCGAAATCTACAAATAAGTTTTCACATTAACCTTTTCATCGCCATGACCATGAAGTAATATTGTCTAATTAAAAAATTCTTTTAGACAGTTCGTTAAAAAACCATGAGTGAAGTCAAGATCCGAGGGTGTATAAAAATACTATAGTTCATATGAAGTTCATGGCAGCGAAAAGGTTAAAACGTCACAACTATTGTTTGACTGAATGAGTTTTGGAGTATTAAGTTTATTATTATTTAAAAAATTACGTTTCAAAGTGTTTGTAAATGCTGGTGACGTAGGCCATGACTTGCTGCCAGTCCGGTCGCTCTTGCTGGATCATGTCTTGGATGTTCTAGAAAGAAAAACAATAGATAATTACAGGCACAACTAAGTAAATACAAACTGTGTATATTTTGGTCTACGGTCACTTTACAGTTCTACGATTATGGGTTAAATAAAATGGGAATTAAAATCTGATGATGTTTACAGGACCACATCTCGGTCAGTTACGATAAAATGTATGAAACAAACGCGTTGGTACATACAGTCGTCGCTCATGCAAGGTGCACACGCGCCACGCTTGTGTGTGTGTGAGATAAGACATGCCAGGGTAACTGGGCGGTCACCGGAGCCGGGGGCCGCACTTTCTTTGGGAGGCTGGGTGCGTCCATACTTTACGTTAGAATACTATTTATTATAGGTCAGAGAGACTAGAGTACGCCCTCGGCCAAGATGCTAATCACTAATGCTCGGAAGCGTAGTTTTCTCGGTTTGTCACCCTTTTTATTCGTTTTTTTTATGGAATAGGAGGCAAACGAGCTGACGTACCGCCTGATGGTAAGCGGTCACCGTCGCCATAAGTCCGACAAAGACACTTGCGTTTCATTCGCGACTCAGCGAGAGCGATTGCCATTTTGGAATAGTTACCAGGCGGGTGGGGATGCTGCAGCGGTGGTCCTTGGTGTCTTGCTCGATGTTGCTGGTGGTAGTCGCTAGTCATAATCGTAGATCTTGTAGTATGTACGAGTAAGGGTGGTAGTTACCAGGGTAGTAGGAATGCCGACAGCCTCAGCGGCTGCGCAGGCGACGGGGAAGTTGGTGCGCTGATCGAGCGACACCGAGACCACACGAATGCGTGACCAATCTCTAGCTATAGTTCTAGCGCTCAGCGCTAGCGACAAAGACAGTTGTGTTTCGTTCGCGACTGAGCGTGAGCGATTGTTAGGCGATTGAAGGACGGTGTAGTTGCCAGGGAAGTGGGGATGCTGCGATGGTTTCTGATGTTTCGCTCGGTGCTGATGGTGTTACCTAACCTACTTGAGATCCTATTGGTATAAATACCCAGGGTGGAGTATTACCACGGTAGTGGGGATATTGCGGTGATTTTTGGTGTCTCGTTCGATGGTGTATGTATAAGGGGGTAAGGTCCTAGTATACTGAAAGTTACCAGGGTAGTAGGAATGCCGACAGCCTCAGCGGCAGCACAGGCGACGGAGAAGTTGGTGCGCTGTTTGAGCGGCAGCGAGAAGACACGAGTGCGTGACCAATCTCTGGCCAGTAGCTCTAGCGACACGAACACTTGTGTTTCGTTCGCGACTCAGCGTGAGCGATTGGCATTTTGGTTACGCACAAAAAGTCCAAGGATTGTATAGTTACCAGGCAGATGGGGATGCAACAGTGGTTTCTGATGTCTCGCTTGGTAGACCTAGTGAAGTTATTACTAAGTGCATACTACAAGGGGCTCGTTTCTCGAAAGCTTGTAACTTGTAATACAAGTGGAAGTCTCTTTTTGACACCATAAGTTAGATGAGGACTTCCGCTTGTATTACAAGTTACAAGCTTTTGAGAAATAGGCCCAAGATCTACAAGTAAGGATGGTAGTTACCAGGGTAGTAGGAATGCCGACAGCCTCAGCGGCGGCGCAGGCGACGGAGAAGTTGGTGCGCTGGTCGAGTGACACCGAGACCACACGAATGCGGATCAATCTCTAGCTATAGTTCTAGCGCTCAGCACTAGCGTAAAAGACAGTTGTGTTTCGTTCGCGACTGAGCGTGAGCGATTGTTAGGCGATTGAAGGACGGTGTAGTTGCCAGGGAAGTGGGGATGCTGCGATGGTTTCTGATGTTTCGCTCGGTGCTGATGGTGTTACCTAACCTACTTGTGATCCTATTGGTATAAATACCCAGGGTGGAGTATTACCACGGTAGTGGGGATATTGCGGTGATTTTTGGTGTCTCGTTCGATGGTGTATGTATAAGGGGGTAAGGTCCTAGTATAGTGAAAGTTACCAGGGTAGTAGGAATGCCGACAGCCTCAGCGGCGGCGCAGGCGACGGAGAAGTTGGTGCGCTGATCGAGCGGCGACAGCGCGGCGTACGGCACTCGCGCCTCGCCCAAGTACGAGTGTAGCAACGCGCAGAGCGCCATGCCGTCGTTCCATGATGAACTAGAAACATTTTACGTTATTTTTCTCAAACTTGCTACGGAATGTGCATGTTACATACTTTAAATTAAACCCGGAAATACTATCTATCCGATGTCATGTGCAAAGATGATATGTAAAGAGATTTCATATATTTTTTATTTCACACCTAGGACTGCAAACAGACTGTCTTTTGTTTTGAAACGTCAAATTGTGACACTAGGTCTTCACATTCAGCCCCACAAAAAAAAACCTTAGCACTAATGTCTATACCAGCAGGTAAAAGAATACCTCAAACAGATTAAAAAATAAAGTTAGACGCGAATGTTTTTTTTTTATGTTTTACGATACTGTGCTATTGGTATATTTAAAAATGAAGTAGTATGGTTCGGCGAAATCAGTTCGTTTTATTTCATGGCTAGTTTGAGAAAAGCACTATACAAA
Organism: Thaumatotibia leucotreta; assembly: GCA_025490895.1. Taxonomy (NCBI): domain Eukaryota; kingdom Metazoa; phylum Arthropoda; class Insecta; order Lepidoptera; family Tortricidae; genus Thaumatotibia; species Thaumatotibia leucotreta. The sequence goes on from JALPQI010003410.1 coordinate 46,535, forward strand.
TCTCGGCGAGAAACAGGGTTACAGGCCGCGTATTCCTATCTGGCCTCAGTTCCTTCGGCCAGATATATCTACTTGGCCTGTAACCCTTCGTTTCCCGTCCTCTATAGTACCTAATGTACTATTATTTTTCTCCCAACAAGTTTTACAGCCACGAGTGGGTAGGCCACAAGGTGGACTGATGACCTAGGAAGGTCGCAGGAGTCCGTTGGATGCGGGTGGCGCAGGACCGATCATTATGGCAATCTTTGGCCGCCCCTATATTTAGCAACACAAATTTACAACACGTAAAAGCTTAAAAACCCGTGGTTGCGTCGATCCGTCTGATCTGATCATGAGTTATCGTTGATCCGCAAATACAAACGACTACAATTTAATTATTGATGATTGAAATAGTAGATTTTGCCCATAGGTAAAGTGTTGAAAGTTGCAAATTTCACGTCAATATGGCTAAAATGTCAATAAAGGTAACCTCTACTTTTCATTTCAACGATCAGGAATTTGAAATAAAAGTGCGTTAAAAAATACAAGTAGGTACTTTTGATGCACAATGCACAAAATATAAAGGAAAAAAAAATTATACATAATGTAATAATTAAAATCGAATTATATATAGCATATATAAAAAAAAACTTGCGCGACTTGCGCTTCTTGGGCGGGGCTAGGAACAAACTTGTGCGGAAATGAACGCACATATGCGTCGGTCGGTGGCAATGAACTTGTCAAGTACCTGAAATTAGTGATGTCAATGTTGCTGTATCCTGCAGTCTTCTGCTGGCACCACTTAAGCAGTGCGTTCCTCTTGGACCCGCCATTCTTGACTTGCAGTGCGTTCAGGGGGTCCTTGCGTTCACCTGGACAGGGGATAAGTTAGTTATCCTAGGCAAGTAGGTAAAACATATGAAAAGCAGAGTCCACACCCGATCCAGCGCGAAGAAATGGCCGTAAGAAGCACCATGTTTAGCGTGAATGTACCTCGGCCGAGGCATGTGATCGCTTGTATGCTTTGGCACTCACACATTATATTATCTGATATATTACGTTATAAAACGAGGTGTAACAAGGACAATGTTATAGTAAAAAAACACTAGAATGTCAAAGAAAGATGATTTATACGGGGTGAAATTGAAATCGTGAAGCGTAATATGTTTTCCTAACTCTATGAATAACCAACAATTGAAAATGTCTATAAATATTTATTTTTTTATATCCTTAAAATACCATATGTACCTGACTGTTCCACAGCAAATGCATACAGATGTTTCTTCTTAGTTTCTATAACCTCTCGTTTATGGTGGAACTTTAATTTAAAATTTAACGGTAAGAGATACCCGCTTTTAAATTAAATTAAAGTTCTTCAAGTTTGTATAGCACTTTTTGGACAGTCACCGACGTAAGGTTTAAATAATAATGATGGTAGATTGTCCAATACTGACATCAGTAGCCGTACCATGAGCTTGCGTGGCGTTTTTATACGCGAGTTTTCTTTCTATGCTCGCTCGCACCAATATGCGAGTGCGAGCGGGATGTATACAAAGTTAGCGCGCGTTAATAACGTAGCCCATGGTAGGGCTACAGCTTAACTTCTAGACTCACATTATGTCCCCGTAGCTGATAGACACGGTACAAAGCGGGATGTTCAGCTGGCCAGGGCTAGTTACAGTACTGGCTGGACTCTAGACTCACATATGTCCCCGTAGCTGTTGCGGCGCACGAAGCTCTCGATGGTCTTCTGTTAGACTCGGTACAAAGCGGGATGTTGGGTGGCCAGGGCTAGTTACAGTACTGGCTCGACTCTAGACTCACATATGTCGCCGTAGCTGTTGCGGCGCACGAAGCTCTCGATGGCCTTCTGTTAGACTCGGTACAAAGCGGGATGTTGGGTGGCAGGGCTAGTTACAGTACTGGCTTGACTCTAGACTCACATATGTCCCCGTAGCTGTTGCGGCGCACGAAGCTCTCGATGGCCTTCTGTTAGACTCGGTACAAAGCGGGATGTTGGGTGGCAGGGCTAGTTACAGTACTGGCTTGACTCTAAGACTCACATATGTCCCCGTAGCTGTTGCGGCGCACGAAGCTCTCGATGGCCTTCTGTTAGACTCGGTACAAAGCGGGATGTTGGGTGGCAGGGCTAGTTACAGTACTGGCTTGACTCTAGACTCACATATGTCCCCGTAGCTGTTGCGGCGCACGAAGCTCTCGATGGCCTTCTGTTAGACTCGGTACAAAGCGGGATGTTGGGTGGCAGGGCTAGTTACAGTACTGGCTTGACTCTAGACTCACATATGTCCCCGTAGCTGTTGCGGCGCACGAAGCTCTCGATGGCCTTCTGTTAGACTCGGTACAAAGCGGGATGTTGGGTGGCAGGGCTAGTTACAGTACTGGCTTGACTCTAAGACTCACATATGTCCCCGTAGCTGTTGCGGCGCACGAAGCTCTCGATGGCCTTCTGTTAGACTCGGTACAAAGCGGGATGTTGGGTGGCAGGGCTAGTTACAGTACTGGCTTGACTCTAGACTCACATATGTCCCCGTAGCTGTTGCGGCGCACGAAGCTCTCGATGGCCTTCTGTTAGACTCGGTACAAAGCGGGATGTTGGGTGGCAGGGCTAGTTACAGTACTGGCTTGACTCTAGACTCACATATGTCCCCGTAGCTGTTGCGGCGCACGAAGCTCTCGATGGCCTTCTGTTAGACTCGGTACAAAGCGGGATGTTGGGTGGCAGGGCTAGTTACAGTACTGGCTTGACTCTAAGACTCACATATGTCCCCGTAGCTGTTGCGGCGCACGAAGCTCTCGATGGCCTTCTGTTAGACTCGGTACAAAGCGGGATGTTGGGTGGCCAGGGCTAGTTACAGTACTGGCTAGACTCTAAGACTCACATATGTCCCCGTAGCTGTTGCGGCGCACGAAGCTCTCGATGGCCTTCTGTTAGACTCTGTACAAAGCGGGATGTTGGGTCGCCAGGGCTAGTTACAGTACTGGCTTGACTCTAGACTCACATATGTCCCCGTAGCTGTTGCGGCGCACGAAGCTCTCGATGGCCTTCTGTTAGACTCTGTACAAAGCGGGATGTTGGGTCGCCAGGGCTAGTTACAGTACTGGCTTGACTCTAGACTCACATATGTCCCCGTAGCTGTTGCGGCGCACGAAGCTCTCGATGGCCTTCTGTTAGACTCTGTACAAAGCGGGATGTTGGGTCGCCAGGGCTAGTTACAGTACTGGCTTGACTCTAGACTCACATATGTCCCCGTAGCTGTTGCGGCGCACGAAGCTCTCGATGGCCTTCTGCTGCAGCGTGAGCGCTCGCTGCTCGTCGGGGATGTTCGCCGCGCCCTCTGCCCGCGGTTAGACACGGTACAAAGCGGAACGATGCAGTCGGGTGGCAAGGGCAGAAGTTACATTCACGTTAAGGCTGAGTTGTGTATCGATAGCATTATTAATATTATTAAATAACGTACTGACATTTCTATTACTCCCTAGGGAATTTCACTTTTCTATTACTCTCGCTACGCGCGCAAGCAATGGCGCGCTTAGACAGCAAGTGTGATGAAAAAGTAGATTATACGGGTCGATTGCAAACAAATGTGCATATAGTTCAAGGCTTAATAAAAACAATAATCACGTAACGCAATATCGTTTTAATCACACTTGCTGTCTAAGCGCGCCATTGCTAGCGGGGGTAATAGAACAGCGAAATTCCTTAGGGAGTACTAGAAATGACAGTACGTCATTTAATAATATTGTGTCTTAAAACTTATTTTTTTGTCGGCAAGTGTGATGAAAAACATTGTATGCATCACGGTCAGTAAGCGGAATACTAACTCGAGTCATTAAAAGCGGTTCACCTACGGCGTCGGGCTTCTAACACTCTCGTTAGTAATTCCGTACTTACTTCACTTGATGCACAATACTATTTCACTGTGTTACGAAACTCAGTCATACTATAGGTAACTCAAAATTGTAACGTTACATTTTGTTTTCGTTAATGCTTATACATTTTTTTTGCAATTGACCCATACTCTTTTTTAACGCGAAAAAATAGAATTTACGATAATAATATTTATCAAACAATCGCGACCCCTAATTAAACTTTTTATAAGCCTTAAAACCCAGCCTTAAGAAATAAATATGAACTTGTAAGATTTTTTTCATAAAATGTTTTGCCACCAGACTTTTACATCGTCATATATTATGATAGGAGATTAAATGCCAATTATGTATATATTACCTATACTTCTGAATTTTATTTTCCAATTTGAATCACTATTTGAAGTTCCAGCTAGTTCGTAGCAAAAAGCGACAAATACAAAAAATGTAGGCGCGATGAATTAACTGGCCATGGAAAATTTGAATTTGCCGTTTTTTTACTGCTGGCTGGTTGGCCAGAGAATAGATGGCCAGAAATATTTTTGTGAAGTCTCTCTGTGCTTTAAATTACTTTGGCAAAAAAGAAATTATAGATGCATCTTAAAAATTACAGAACATTGGCAAATAATCAACTATCATGAAAATTCCACGATCAAACATTTTCATCAGCTTTGCTACATCACGGTTCAACAATGACAACATTTGATCCAATATAACTGCAGAAACACGTCCAAACGATAACACCTTTCCCAATCATGCTCGCAAGCCATGCTGTTAGCGTTCAAACCATAGACAAGGAAATACTGTCACACACGGATCCTGAATGAAAATCATAATTTCAGTCGTAAGATGTTGGATGAAGACCAAGGATCTATACAATGAATGGTTACTCGCTGCTAGAGATGGGCCGTTCTCGGTAAATTCCCAATGTTACTATAGAGAAAGTTACCATTTGGATATAATCCCCATAAAGTTTCGGGTAAGTTTCCGGGAACGGTAATTTGAGGGCGGAGAGTAGCCCTCAACCCAACGGTTTGGCACTGGTCCCGCCACAAGCGAGTTAGCAATTAATAGCGCGAGTATCTTTTAATTGTTTTATAGGCGAGCTATCAATCAGTAATTTAATAATGAACCACAACATCTTCATTCGAATAAGACTCGTGTGTGATGACGAGAAGATGCGTAAAGTATTAGGAAATGGAAAAATCTACTGCCTCTAACGGGTAAAAGGCCTATGGATTAACAGGTTACAGGTCTAATACGAGTAATGTCGGCTGCTGTAAGATAATATACTTTTCACACCACCTATTCGAAAACAAGTATTTTCTTCCCTGCTAGGAGGGATCAAAGTGGCACTTTTCTGTGCAAGAACTTTCTATTGCCAGCCTAAAAAATTACAATGAAATCTGAAAATAAACAGTACGTTCATAATTGATAAACATTTCTTCAGAATCCATTATGTGCATAAATGTTAAATATGTGATATATCTTTTATTTTTCTCATAGGTGGAGTAAAAAGCAGTATGTGTCACACGCACACGGTATCAAAATTATTTCGTCTTGGGCGTTAACGCTTGAATCCTTCATTACGCTCAGGATTTCACTTTAGAATCCCTCTCTACGGTCGGGATTCAATTGTGGAATCCGTCACTCCATTCAGGATTCAATATACGCCCACGCCGGAAATATACCATTTTGATTCCTTGTGACACAATCTATTTGTGTTTAACAGCAACTCACGCTTTTCTCGGGGCTAGATATCTGTCTCCCTTTAACCTTTTTGACGCCACGTCAAAAAAATATCAAAATTGAAATTGAATTTTACGCGCATGCGTGTAGGTCTGTATTGCTCGATGGATATTGGTATCTGGCGTTGAACCTGCGGTGCCAATATATCGGTCGTTGGCGTCCAAGAGGTTAATCAATATACAGGGTGGAAATTAGTGACCCGACAAACTTTAAGGATGTATTCCTGACCATATTTTAAGGCCATAATGTCATATGAACTTTTCTGGTTTCGGCTTAGTTTCAGAGCTAATGACATGTTTTTCAAAAACTATTTCGAGCATAACTTATTGAGAAACGCCTGCACGATTCAAATTCTTTATCTATGAGTTTTTATCTTGACATACTCATTGATTGGCGATAGAGAAAATGTTTAATAAAAAACACTTAAAAACACTAAATAATTAAATATCAAAAAAAATGTTTGTTTTTTATCCGAATATGACATAATTATGTCATATAATATATTTACTGCTTTTGACATCAAAAATGCACTGGTAAAATCTGCCGGTACGGTATACTCATGACCATCCTGTATATAATACAAATGAGCCGGGATAAGGCCGCTAGTCAAGAGACGCAGAGGCAGCGGATTTTACATATTTCCCTACATTCCAATAGTTTACGCCACTTCACGTGTATTTCAATGTCCACATTTGAAACAAAAATTCAATGCAAGGTAATTTGTCTCTTTAAAGGACATGGAAAGGGCAGGGTTAAATTCAGCGAATTCAAATAAAAATAAAGCATTTATTTTACGTATTTTCGAGCACCGTTTTTAAATTATAATTAGAACATAGATTTTTTTTAAACATGCAGTAACAGTTAATAAATAGATGCGAACACACACAAGTTAGAAAGAGATGGCAAGTTTGGCATTAAGCGCCTTTCTCATTCCTCCATGCTGTAAGAATAAAAAAGCAAAATACGTCATGCAACGGGGATTTGGGGAACATTAAATAAAATTAAATATATTAGGCGGAGCAACAATAAGTTATATAACAACTTTACAAAGGGGTTTGTTATGGATGCAATAAGATATATTTTTTATTTAGACTGTAGAGCATTCTAGCTTTACGAGCGCCTGAACCGCCTAATTTCTTTTAGTCGCATTTTTAACAAACTTTCTTTACATTTCGTTGTTTTTGGCTATTCGGCGGTTATCGGGACTTTCTAACAGAGCACCGGTAATATTATCAATATGTCAAGACAGATCTGCTAAAATGCGACAAAAGCAATTAGTCGGTTGTAAATCTCATGAAAATTATTCTTTAGGTATAGTCAAATTATCGAGAGCACAGGATTTCACGTACATGCAATACTTCGCGTATTTATGTAGGTACTTCTTTACAGACAGATATTTTATATTTTTCAATTCTTTTATTCTGTAGTTAATTTGGTACCTAATTACTAATTAATTATCTACGCTTCTTATTTAATTAAACCACAAGATGAACTATACAATGCAGTTTTATAACGACTGGACAAAAACGTTTTACTGCTAATACTGTAGAAATTAGATTATTATAGAGGCAATTTTATTAATAATTTAAGCGGGATAAGGGACAGTACATAATTTAAAAAAGTGTTATAGTGACAGCGTATCAACTGATGTTTAACGAATTGGAATCCGGCAATGATTTTCGACTTCAAATGATAATCGCCAAAAAGATTTTTGGCGACAATTTAGAGGGCATTTCTCCTAGCGTTTCAACCACCGTGACTTCGGTGTCAGCCTTATCAAGGTGCGTTCAAACTAAAAGAGCATTCGCTGTTCTAACCTCCCACTCTACGAAATTCGATCGGTACACAAAAACGGGATTGGTTGATTTCGTAGAACGGGCGCTAGAACAGCGAAGCGAATGCTCTTTTGATTTAAACGCACCTTCACACGAATGCCGTGAGAGATGCAAGAACATTTGGATATATTGGTAGACGTAGTTGACAACTACCAATATATAAAAAAATGAAATATACACGGAAATCGGGTAATAATTATGCCGCCGAAGTCACGGCGATTGAATTGAAACGCTCGGATAAATGACCTATAGACCTTTAGTTATACTAAGAGATACAATGCTGTGCTCTCGTCAATAAAATTTACGTATACCTGCTTTAATTGTTTTATTAGCATTAGAAAGAAGGTAAATGTTTTCGGTGCATATGAAAAAAACAGTTCTATAAAACCTCACAGTATATTTTTGTATACTCTCTCGCTTTTTAATATCATATAATCGAAGTTTTAGAAAGAGTTTCAGTTCAGTTTCAGATGCAGTGAATGAATCTTTTTCCTTTGCATTTTTAGGGAAACGATTGAAGTCATATACTTATCTGACTTACTACTGCGAATTTCGAAATTCGCAAATGTCGAGGATTTTTGCGCACTAGAGTTAGGGTTGCCGTGTTCAGATCTTACAGTATATATCGGTTTGAAGGGTGACAAAATAAAGTGCACACAGAAAGAAGACAGTACCTGGAAGGTAATAGGAGATTACTGGCTATAAGTTCAAAATAATAGTAGGTACATTGTGCGGAAACTAGAGTCATTAAAAGCCCTCCGCCTACGACGTCGGGCTTCTAACACTCTCGTTAGTAATTCCGCTTACCGACCGTGATGCATACAATGTTTTCATCACATTTGCCGACAAAAAAAAAACAACAAAAAATATTATTCTATGACGTACTGACATTTCTATTACTCCCTAGGGAATTCCACTTTTTAGGGTTCCGTAGCCAAAATGGCAAAAACGGAACCCTTATAGATTCGTCATGTCCGTCTGTCCGTCTGTCCGTCTGTCCGTCTGTCACAGCCAATTTACTCGGAAACTATAAATGCTACAGTAACGAAATTTGGTAAGGATACGTGTTGTATGAACCGCTACAGGAATGTGATACTAAATTGTAAAAAAAACCATTGGGGTGGGGGCCCTCCATACATGTAACTGAGGGATAGAATTTTTTTTTTAGTTGTACATAAGCGTGTGGGGTATTAATAGAAAGGTCATTGAAAATGATATGAAGGTTTATACATCACATTTTTATTTAAGCAAATCGTTTTCGAGATATCAGGTCTCAAAGTCTGAAAAATGTGTCCCCCCCCCTCTATTTTTTAAATTACGCGATATAAAATTCTGAAAAAAATATATGTTATGCACATTAATAAACTCTATCAACGATTTTTGGTTTGATAAAATTATCTCCTATAGTTTTTGAGGTAGGTTGATTTAACTGTATTTTTTTAATAATAAATTGATAATGGTACGGAACCCTTTGCGCGCGAGTCCGACTCGCACTTGGCCGGTTTTTTATTACTGCCGTTACGCATGCAAGCAATGGCGCGCTTAGACAGAAAGTGTGATGAAAAATCTTTTAGCCTACTTTATGCGTCTCGTAAATCGTAGAGTCCATAGAGGTAAAATACTGTACAATATTGTATATTACAGTACGTCCGGCAACCCTAAGTGACAGAGAAAATCCCCGAAATTTGCGGATTTCGAAGTTTGCGGTAGGGTCGCTGTTATTGATTATCGATAGTAATCGATGTCATCGATAATCGATTAGCTTCAATGTATATTGAAGTTCATTGTGATTGTCACAGCAATATGAACTCGGAGGATTCCGTGAAAAGCCGACGAGAAAGAATTATGCACCGCATCTGTATAAGTGTATTTCTCATTTAGATTTGTAAGTTGTCACAGCCATGTACGGAAAGTTATTGTTACATAAACTTAATTGTCTATACAGGGTTACTTTTTCACCGGTACAAAAAATTACCATATAAGGTGCATTCATCCTTACGTGTCTTATCATGTAAACAAACACTTTTTGAAAACATTATCACAATTTTCTCTGCAATTACACATTAATCATCACGTCAAATGTTGTTGCATACTTAATTAAACTCGCAAAGTATTATAATCACTCAAAAAAGCACTGAAAAATATCATTTCTGTAAAGATTTTCGTCAATAAATGCTGCTACGGTCGGATAACTTTAAAAACATCTGACATTGATGTGACATTGCGATGTCTAGATTGTCTATGTACCATAATGTTGGCATGTCAATATATCGATATTAATACTTAAAGTACAACTCGAGGAAAATGCAATTAAAATAAATTGCAGTAATTTAACAAAATTTATTAGGGTTTCGGAGCAAAAATGGCAACAACGGAACCCATACTTATAGTTTCGCTATGTCCGTCTTTCCGCAGCATACTTAGCTCAGTGGCCGTTAATACTACATATAAATCTGAAATTTGGTACAGGTATACATATTGATCATGCCAACAAAGTGATACAATAAAAATTAAAACAAAAAAATTTTTCGGGTACCTCCCCCCCAATTGGTGATGTCGGGTGATTTTTTTATTTGCTGTAATCGTATAGTGTGGGGTATCACTGAATAGGTCTCTTAAAAAGAAAAAGGGGCTTTTAAGAAAGTTTTTTTCTAAAGTCAATATTTTCGGAGAATATCGCTCCAAAAGAAAAAAAAATTGTCCCCCCCTCTAACTTTTGATCCAAAGGTCCAAAAAAAATCATGAATAGCGGGCTGGCATAAAACTATTTCGAACATAATCGGCCCAGCCGTTTTTGAATAACTACGAAACCCTACACTGAGCATGGCCCGACATGCTCTTGGCCGGTTTTTGTAATTGATTTCAATATTTATTTTATTCAAAGACTGGCAGTGCTTAGTTGTCTATTGAAAAAATCTTCACGTCAAACGTCATTCGTTTCGCTACTTCGCTTCACGTTGTTCGTTACGGGTGCGACAGAGAAAAATCCTCGAAATTTAACCATAGTTTTTGATATAATCTTATACGAATTAATTCTCTTCCTGACAGACGATGTAAAATCGATAATCCTCTATTTACGTACCTAAGCAGTGAAATTATCGCTGACATTTCATTATATCGACATTTCTAATCACTAGTGATTGTCTTTTGATCATCGTTGACGTTTTGTTTGTTTTACTTGGTCTGTGGTTTGTTTACATGATAAGACAAGTAAGAATGAATACACTGTAGGTATCAAATTAAATTAACAACTTTTTTTATTTGTTTATTAATTTATCCTTCATGCAAATGTAACATAATGGGCGCACTAATTACAAGGCGTCAACGGTGCGGTATGCTGAAGGGGTGATCCAACCCGCCCCCGCGGCGCCGCGCGCGATGACATTTTAAACAAACAGTTGAGTTCGTGCGTTTTGCTAGTAAGTAGTAATAGATGCGTAATACATCCACATTTCTTGTTAGATTTACAGATAAGTTCGAACATTATTATTTTGTTTTTTGTTCCAAAGCGATAGTAACAAAAGATGCTAGTATTTTGTAATTTGGACTACCATTACGTATGTTGATTCATTGTATTAGTGAAAAAGTAACCCTGTATATTGATACATTAAAAGAAAGCTCGGCGCAGGGGCTACTACACAAGCGGTATGATGAAGCACTCGTTACTGGGCCTAATTGAATAAAGAATATTTTGACTTTGACAAGTAAGTATCAAAATATTGGACTTCCTTTCAACCTTTAACTTTCGAACATGGTAGTGACACACCCTGTCTAACTAAATAAGACATACTCATAAAACAAAACAATGAAAGTATAATCAATACAAATAATCACGCAAATTGTTTGCTGAGATCGTGAAACGTCTCGTTGATGTAACTAAAGACCGAAGAGCTGGCGACTTCCTCGCACAACGAATCAGTATTGCAATACAGCGAGGAAATGCCGCCAGCATCCTCGGTACAATGCCACAAGGGCCAATCTTAGATATAGGTTAGGTTAAGTAGATTAGTTAGATTTAATCTATGTACATAAATTGTAGTTTTGAAAATAAATATATTTAAAAAAAATACAAATATACGTAGTGTGACTAACCGTTGGAGACGGGCGGGGTGCGGGCGGCGCGGACGGGCGGCTTGTAGCCGAGCCCGTTGGCCGGCGCCGGCTCCGCCAGACCGTTCTTCGCGGGCTGCGGCGGCGCCGCCGGCGGAGGGGGCACCTGCGGAGGGGGGTAGGAAATAGGCATGATGACTGGCAAGTCAAATGAGCATCTTTTTTCGAACTGTCAAAACGATCCCCACTATGGAATAGTATGGAATTTTATATGAAATACTCAAAAGTGACGTCACGTTTGAGTACTGCCAAATGACCTACTCTTTTAAGTTCTTTTCAATTTATTAAATAGAAGTTCTGTACAAAAATGACTGCAATCTACATATTAGTAATAATTTCTTTGTGTATTATGTCGTGCATAATGTTAAATAATTTATTTTAACTACAGTCATCATCCCTATTGCAGACTTGAATTTGAACAATAGTACTTTGTGTATTATCCTAAACCTGGCCTATTATATTAGGAAAAGTGTTTGGGAATTTTAACCTAATTGTCAAAATAATGTCTGGTTCGAATTCGAAAGGTACAAAACAAAAGAAACTCTGTTACTAGTGTTACTATTTATATTTCTGTTACTGTGTTAGTATAATTCTTGTACCGCCCGTGGCACACAAAATGTTTTTCATCACAACTGTGAGGAAAGAAAAAGATATAAAATAGTACATTACGACACAAGTGCGAATTTCATTTTTGCACGAGTCTCGTACGACGTATTTTAGTACAGATGGCCCTCCGAAGTTTTGGACCTGACGTAAAATGACCCAACTCTCCCACTAGAGCCTAAAAAAGGCACCATCTGTACCAAAACTATTTTAAATTAAATTAAATGGTCTAAATAATTAAAAAAAAATAGGGATTACTAAAACTCGAACACGGAAGTCCCTAGCAAAATGTTTTTCGTGCCTCCATGACTTCTATGTCTGAATATTGTTGACTTACCGTAGGCCACTCCGTGACTGGCGTAGTGGCCGGCGACTGTTTGGCAGCCTTGGCCGCGTTCTCTATACTCTCTATGAGAGACTTCACCGACAGCCGCGAATCTTGACGTGACACGCCTGAAACGAATACCCGGTTAGAGAAACGAAGAAAACAGGTGGATGTCCAGTCTTCATCAATAGTACATTACATCAGAGGCCGGGAAAATGAGGATTTCCGGCCAAGTTGGTATATACTTTTGGTTGGTATATACTACTGGATAGGTAACGAGGCCGGGAATCCGTTTTCACGCCGAGGCATGTATAGTGCTTTTCTCAAACATACAAAGAAATACAAAAAAATAATAATTACAATGTTGTCGAAATTAAAGAAAAAGTTACTTTGCAGGCCTAGGCCCGAAAAGTGTTATGAAATTCTATTTCCATCCCAGTGAGTTACTGCGCCCTAAAAGCGATACTTCCGAGTCTATTTTAAGGAACGTAAAGACAATATTTAATTGCATGTTTGAGAAAAAAACATTTGTTTAAAAAAATATCTTGGGACATCATCATTATCATTTTCAGCCATTTATCGCTCACTGCATAGGCCTCTATTTCTGTACGCCACTGGTCCCGGCCTTGCGATAACCTCATCCAAAAATGACCCGTACTCTTTTGAATATTCTCCACCCATAGAGCGTATATGCCGTGTGGTGACGGCAGTAACAATACATTTGTCACCACCCCAACTCCTCCTGCGGGTGTCGTAAGAGTCACGGATTGAAGAGCCACTGACCATTATTTGATGAAAGATTGATGATGGGCAGCAGCGTCATCATAGTGGACACATTACTGCGATCGCCAATCCGCCTGCCCACTGCCCAGCGTGCCGATTATGGGCACTTACCTTCTATATAATGCGTCTATACGCATAGTTAATAGGAGAGGCCTACGTCCAGCAGTGGACTATCATAGGCTGATGATGATAGAGCGTATGCAGCAATTGCAGCAGCCACCAATCCGTTAACATTTTGGTCTACCTGCCATCACGCTACTTGGAAATATGTTCTGCCCAACTCCACTTCACTTTGGTAATAACTCCGACGTCTTGCACTTTCTTGCGACGTCAAATCATGGGACATCTTACACAAACCTACCTAGCCCCACGGTAAGTTCAAGTAAGGCTTGTGCTGTGCGTACCAGCTGACGATATACACAGTGTGTAAATCTAATACGGGCGATCAATTAAACCAGACATGGGATTCATTAGTGTAATCATGGATGACAAGGTTTTTTTTATAGTTACTCTTAATTATGACCCCACAGAATTTTTTTAAGATTATCGGAGCAGCAATGTAGGCACGAACATTTGTTATTGTTGATTTGGCAGTTATGTCATCTGCTTTTGAAATTAGCTTTCAACGAGTGTTTAACTCGCGTATGTTGCTCTACATTGCGCGCCGAATTATTTTGTATGGAAAATTTTGTTGCTCTAATTTTAAGTAAAAGTTATTTGAATGTACTTATTATGTTGTAAATTAACACCCGTTAAGAGTTTCGCCCTTATTAGACTTACACCCTGTATACGTCCTCTATATAATAATAATGTACTATTAATGGTATTTACCCTTAGTCCGCCTATGTGATGCCGCGGTCGCCATGATATCCTGCAGCGACGCGCTGGTCAGCAGCGGCGGCGGCGGCGGCGGTTCCTCGCTTCTGGGCGGCATCGCTGTAACCACAGTTCAAATATAACCTTCAACGCAGGAGATCTCTTTATACCTTTGTTGCTGCGACCATATATAACATGGCCGTCTAACGCCAGCTCAGAAATGCCCCCAAAACGATTGTTCAATTGTGGCAAGAGGGGCTGGACATAGCGTTTTTCTTAACACCGCACATATTTCGGCGCAACATCTTTGATAAATGTTTATAGAATACAGCCAATCAAAACTTTGATGGACCAACCACAACTATTTTTAAATGGCGGTTTCAGTTTTTATACGTTGATTTTGAAATTCTTTGCCGTGATGCATTGAAGAGGGGGTGACACTTGTCAACTAAAATTCAGGACCGTTTTGGAAAGGCAATTTAGTATGGCGTGCGGCTTCCATGTTTTATTTGTTCGTAGCTTTGTTGTAACATCGTTGTAATAGAGAGAGGTCATGGAACGAATTTCAGTAGGCTTAAAGGCAGAGCCCCTGCTGGATGGGTGTACAGTACGTGCATGGTTGTATCGTATGAAATTTCATAGTAGATGACTCACCGTTTGCGTCGCGTGCCCCCGCGCGCGGTGTCTCATGCACTATGACATTTCATACGATACTAAGCTAATATGCACATGTTCCGCACGCATTCGTTACTTGTTTTTAAGGTGTTCTTTTTGTTGCTTGACGTCGATACTATCACGTTCCAAATATGTAGTACCTATGTAAATGAAAAAGTGACGCATAGCAAGCAAAAATAAGACCATCATAAGCCTCTTGAACAGCCTCAAATTGTCACGTACTCCAATAACGATTTTTATATTCCGCGAATATTTATTCGTGCGTAATAATAAAAAAAACCTACCGCGTAATTTCTATTTCGGTCTCTGACTCCCTTATTCATAAACGTCACAGCCGATAAGTATGGTTCGTCTCTTTCGGTCTTGCAGACATATAAGACGAAAAGGGACAAACAATACTTAACGGTTTGCTAAATTAGGAGACATTTATGAATGGGGTAAGTCTATGCATTTATCGTAACACAGTATCAACAGACTAAACTTTATTTTGTGTACGATTGATTTAGTAACATTATTAACACATTGAACAATCATATATAATTCAACTACAGAAACAAACATCAATACTTAGACCACTTGTTGTTTTGATTTTTTCTATAGAACTTATCTATAAAAAAATGTATACACTGAAATGAATAATTCTTATGTGCATCTGATTATTTGTGTGCCTTAAAATAACAGTTACCGCCACCTAAAATCTAAGCCAGAGCAGAGCAGTGCTAAAGCTAAGCGATACAAGCGAACTTAAATTTATCTTGTGCTATAGATGTATATTTTTATGTCTGCTTTATTTTACAGTGCCTTGGTAACTATAGGGTGGCAAAGCGAACGTAATGCCAGGATTTTTCACTTTTAGAAACACCAAATTAGCGTGAAATTATAAAACTTTAATTTCAGTCAGGTTTGGTGTTAATTGCAATAATACGTGTTTAAGTTAGGAGTTTACTCCTAAATATATCGATATCGTAGGTACTTAATTTGCTTTACGAACCTGATTGCAATTACGGTTTTTTAATCGCACGCTAATTGGGTGTCCCTAAAAGTGAAAATGCGCCAATACGTTTTAAGTTTAGAACATTTTTTGAGTGTCACCGTATCTGTTGGCATCTGTAGCCGACCTATGAGTCGGGAAATAACCAACTTACTTTCAGATACACTGAAAAAAATGCTAAGTTGGATTTATCAGATCTTGCGTAATTCTAACCGGAAATTAAGGTTGATTGGGTCCCACATTTTTTTTTATTTTACCAAACTTTTTATGTTGGCATTCTACTAAATTAATTTGGTTGATTATACCAGTTTTTTTTTTACTTAACCAGTTGTTTGGTATAATGTACAATGTTCTTTGTTGATTTAACAAGAACTCTGGTATCGACTTCAATCTTTTTAGTTTTGTAAATTCGATAGTAAGGATTTGTTACATACATAATATATCAAAGTTTCCTCGTAATATAGCCAACCTAAGTCACTTTGGTAAATATTTTTTTCAGTGTACTATGGAGTTTTGACATTACTATCCAATAGTAAGCGTTAATCTTCGAATAAAAGTTTTGTGAAATCAAGCTTTAATAAGTTAAATATTGTACTGATGAGATTCTCATATAACCTGCAATAAAAGAAATATACGTAACACTTATATTTCCGTAAATGAGGTGCTGTCGTTTAGAACAGCAAAGAGGTAAAATTAAACCCTCAAATTAATTTCTTAATGCTAAGGCACTGGTCTACTAAATTGAACTATCGGCTATAAACATGAACAAAAGATACGCACTCCCGTGTAAAAAAAAGAGACACGGCGATACTCGCTACTATCAGCTATCACCGCCGGGCGAGTATCGCCGTGTCTCTTTTGTTACACGGGAGTGCGTATCTTTTGTTCGTGTTTATAGCTTAGTAGCTCGCGGTGAAGCCAGTGCCTAAAAGCTCAAACGAGTTTCTTAACGCTAAAGCTTGCGACACACTACACATAAACCAACACCAACCATCACCGCATGAGATTCAAAAACGGCACTCGACATTATTTTTCACAAAATATACGCACGAATCTGTATTTCCAAACGCCCAACGAAGATTCTGTAGCCTTGGATTGGGCAATTTGGAAATAATTATCGTCGATATTAGCGGGAAGGTCTTATAAGACAGTAATACGTCAAAATTATCGTATAATCACGTCAACGCAAATTATTTTACCAACAATGACAACGCTGCATCCATGCTGATTTTTAATTTAATATCGATTTATTTTTAGATCTATTCCAATCAAAAAAAAAAAACACCACAACTGTGATGTATTAAAATTCAAAAGAATCTGTTCTTATGTTTTTTACACTAATTTTGTACCTAAATCATTTCATAATCTACTAAATCAGTATCTTTGCAGCATTTTCTATAGAAAATTACATTTGACTCAAACTTTTATCTTGAGTGCAAATAGTTTTGCGTTGACAAGTCATAACGACTCCATAAAAATTCAGTATAGAAACAAATTCTGCTTTTGACCTAATTACACATTCAGAAGACCTTTCACTAATAAGGACAGCAGACAGTTATTGACATCACACTGGACGCGAAGCCTGACTTACGGAGCGGTCTCGCCGGTAACGGGTCGTTCAGGGATCTGATCGGGTGCGACAATCTTTTGTGTTCCAACGTCTTCCAGTGATAAGTCTTTTTTTCGCGAGGCAAAGAACCGAAATTGGGCTCGATCGTGGGCGCTTTTTGCCCTTGTAATGACAGTTTTCTAGTCGCATCGATTGGTTTTTCTATAGGTGTAATTTTAATAGGACCAACTGGTTTTTTCGTCAATTCCTTTGCACTGGGTGATCTGGATAGTGATATTACGGATTTCGTTATTAGCGCCATCTCTTTGCGAATATCAGTAGGTTCTTCGTTTTCTTGTGTCAATATTATTTTTGGATTGACACGTTTCTCTTTCTTTGGTCTTTTAGGTCTTCTTGGTACAACTAATATATCTTCTCTTGGAATGTTAGCGAGGTCTGTTTTGGCAAGATTTTGGTTAATTTTGTCGTCGTCAGCAACGTTCTTTTCGACAGTAAATGGGACAGTTGGCTCTCCTATTTCCTCGTAATAGTTTTCTGTTGATTGTTCTGACGACTGTCTTCGATGTGACAGTGGTAAAAATGGATTAGTATTTTCTGTTTTATTCATCGTTGAAGCGAGAGATTGAGAGGTATTGATTACAAAAGGAACATTCTGTACCGGTTGGTAATATTTATTGTCGATGAGAAAATCAGGTTTTTTAGGTAATTTAGCTACTTTACTTTTAACTTCAGGAGGTTTGGTTTTGGTTGGAGACAATTTAGCTTCTGGTATGCTTTCATTTGATCCGAATCCCTTCCAAGATAGAAAAGGCAATTTTGGCTTAGTATTTTTTTGATATATTCCTTTCTTCTTTTGACTGTCTTCAAACTTGGAAGGACTTCTAGGAATATTTTCCTCGTTAGCTCGAACTTGGTCTATATCGTCAAAGTAAATGGTCGCTTTTTTGCTTTCTTGTTGAACATCAACAGGATTGACATTTGGCCTAAAGAAGATTGGTTGGATTAAAACTGGACTTATTACTATTGGGGAGGATGCATTACTACCTTGCAAACTTATATTTCCATCAACTATTTTGATAGGAGTTAAATATCCTTTTAACCTATTGCGGTTACTTTCAGAAACAGCGGGAGTAGCTTTAGGCACAACTGCGGTATCAGCGGTTTTTTCGTATGAAGTATCGTTTAACGTGTTTATTTTTAAATGGTAACTAATATTATCTTCAAACGTTGGTCCAATCTTTGAACTTGGGTCTGGTTCACTAGTAACTTCTAAGAAGGGGTTTTTATTTTTAGAACTGGTCATTTCAACAACCTTCGATGCCCTAGAATCTAACACATCAATTTCCTGTTTCCTTTCTTGTTCATTAACGTCAAACTCCATTTTAACAATTTCAGGAGAATCTGATCTAAAACGGTGATCTCTTTCATCTACATCTTTAATGACACTGTCAATTATTTTGTTCTGCTTATCTTTGTCTATATCCTTCGATGGCCTTTTTGTTGCTCTACCATTTTTAATGATTCTTTCAATCGCTGACCGAAATGTTGATTTAAGTTCTTCATTTGCTTTTTTAAATTCTTTTTCAACAGGATCTTCAACAACTATTTTTGGATTTGTATTCGGATCTGGTACGTTGCCGATATGTTTTTCTTTAACTTCAGTAATTTTTGGAATTACGTCTTGTATGAATGGTACGAAAGGATTTGTTGGAGATGTTTTTATATCATTAGGATAAGGAAAAGGGAGAATAGATTCCGCTTTCACGATTGGTATTTTATTGACCTCATGATCCAAGGCTTTATCTAAATTATTGTTTGTTTTAGGTTCTGGTGTTAAATCTACAAGATCATTAACGAATGTATTGTTTTTCTCAAGTGGTGAAAGGAACACACTATCAGAACCTTCCGTGAATAATGACATATCACTATAATTAGTAGCACCTAAAAACTCTATACTAGTAGCCTCTTTCAATGATGTTCTAAATTCACCATCGTTATGAAGATTATCTAAACTTATAGCCTTTGGTTTACCGTTATATGCACCTCTTAGGTTAGTACTAAAAATAGTACCATCTCTAGGTTTCTTAACGTCATAGGATTCAGATTTGGTAACTTTATCTTTAGTAACAATAGGAACTACAAATTCATTTAATATTTGCTTATCCGCATTATCAAATGCGTCTTGTCTTTTAACTTTTTCGATAGCAATATCGATAGCATCCTGTCTTTTGATCTTCTCTATAACTGCTCCAACTTCTTGCCTCTTTTGCTTACTAGTTCTGATTTGATCACCATCTATTAATGCCTCATACGTTTTTTCATCGTCATTTGTTTCATCTGTAGTAACATTATCAATTTCTATTTTGACTCCTTCGATCTTTGCCTCGGGAACACTGGATTTATAAAACGCTTGATTGACTATGCTCGTATCTTTCAAACTAGGGTCCGACACGCTATGCACCCTGGATAGATACCTCGTCCTGATATTACTGAATATGTCTTTGTTAGATACATCGCTCTGAGAGTCTCTGAACTCGCTAGATTTGTCGTCATCAGAGCAAATGACGCTATCCATCGAGACTGATCTGTCAACACCTGTATGTACAAATAGATTAGGTATGTAGTACACGGTACAATGAGATAAGTCGGTTAGTTTTATGGCACGACTACATCGCAAGCTTTACACTGAATTAGTGCTTATGCTGTAACTGTGACGACCATACATAGTTATCAAAAACATTAGAGGAAACAAGAGGCTCACAAGTATCTGAATATGGTTTTCGAGTCTACTCGAAAGTTTAGAGAACATTTTTGGCCACTTTAAATTTATCCATGAAAGGTAAAAATAATTCCCTGTTCTGTGAATGTTGCCAGCGTCATATTGACATATTATGTAGAATTATGACGCCAACACCAGACATATAAATGTTAAGTAGAAATAAAGACGGCTAATTATGTTCCCCGGTCGATTGTCAATAGTTTACATGAATGCCGCTAGGTGGCGTTGTAATTATTTTGCTAATACGTTCTGTAACTAGCCATAGCATGAGTACTTCAGTTTTTCAATACAATTCGAATAGAAACCATTATTAGTATACTCTCCACTCCATCCCTAAGTTTTCGACATCCGAACACGAGGAAACGGTCCCGATACAAATGGTAACATAATGTTAATGTCCACATATCTTTTAGTTGCATTAATATTAGGTGTATGTGAGTGAGTGAGCAGAGATTTATTAAGCTAGGGAGACAAAATTATTGTCTACAATTATAGAGTTTTCATAATTTTCATCAGAACATGATAATAAAAATATAATCTAATTAAGATTTAGATGAATCATCACAGTTACAGCCACGCTAGTTATTCCGCCGATGTTCTTTTAATTAATGTAAGTACAGTCATAATGTTTAAACCCTACCATGCAAATCGTGTCGTTTCCTATTTACAAAAATTACAAAACAACCCATTTATAAACTTACCAAGTTTCACCTTCTAACATGCACTAAAATCCAATACAATAATAAAAACAGTTTTACAACTACCAGAAAGAAATATGTTTAATACAATACAAGAACAACTCAAAAATGCCAAACATCGTTCAAACATGAACTAAAGTACGTAAACCTACGAAAAGCCTATACAGGGTGAAATTTAAATGGTGAATCGTAATATGTTTTTCTAACTCTATGAATAACTAACAATTGGATGCCCCACAAGTTACTTAGAAATAGTCATGTTTTTTTTTGGTGGCTTTTTTTAAATTTTTAATGTGATTCAAAGAAATTATAACGATTATTTAAGCTATTTAAAACGTCAAATGTAATGAATATTATTAAATTTTTAACGAAATGACAGAATTAGCGTCATTAATTACTTAAATTTGAAGAGGTAATTTAAATTATTCAATTAATTTGTCTTAATAATCCGTTTCGATATTCTAAAGCCAAAAAATACAAAAACACGAGCCCCAAAAATACCTTGTGGGGCATTTAATTGTTAGTTGTTAGAGCAAGAAAAACATATTACGATTTACGATTTCAATTTCACCCTTTATAACACTAGTCATTTATAATGTTTCTTTTCTTCTAAGGACTATTAACCAATAATAATGTAAATACTTTACAAATCACGATCACAACAAACATCCATCAACTAATTATGAAGGAATGCTCTTCGGAAGTTTACGTACTTTACAAGTCAGATTTCGGTACAGTCACCATAAGATTTAACGGAGCGACCAGGGGCCCGTTTCTCGAACGCTTGTAACTTGTAATACAAGCGGAAGTCCTTATCTAATTAATAGTGTCAAAAAGAGACTTCCGCTTGTAGTACAAGTTAAAAGCTTTTGAGAAATGGAGCCCAGGGGCCTGTTTCTGAGTGGATGTTCAGATATTTTTGAGCATTGTCTCCGCTCCGATATATAAGATGGCGACTGTAGAAACCGATGCCTGATGAGTACCTATACCTAGATCCTAGATATTTTCTAGCACAATCGAGGGATCGAGTAACACAATCATACATCGACGCGGGATCGATATCGCATCGATGAGGATACAAACATAAAAATTCTAAGTTCGTAAAATCAGGTACTTATTAACCAAGAAATACAGAGCCTAGCAGCCTAGATACCTAATATTCGAACTCATGTTAATTATTATGGCGAAAGTTTATTTTCCATTATTAGTTTTGGTTCTTTTGATCCCTATCAACTACTTTTTATTTTATCTTGTATTTAGTCCCTATTAAATACTCAATAAAAGATAAAAAAGTGTCGTTTTGAATATAATTTGCATTCGTGTAAGAAACTGCATATTATTTCGTGTTTATATTTATTTAGAAAGAAAAAAAATATATTCAATGCGCTTAAAAAACAAACGTAAGTACAAACTATATCATTATTTTTTAAAGCGTCACTGAAAAGGTTTTCACTCAGCTTTATGTCAAGATACTTGTTAGGTACCTTGACGCTGGTCTTCCGTGAAAACCATTTCATAGGAGCGCGTCAGTGCGTAAACTTAATTAAAATATAACATTGTTATCTAATATTTTTAGGCTTGATGGATAACAGTTACTCGTATGTCGATGTCTACTATTGCTAAACGCTCGTTCCTGCTAGAAAATATCCAGGTATACCTACTCATGATTCATTCACTCTGAAATTTATTAACATCCTCTAGTAAACTCCTCTAAAGTAATCCTACCTTTGAGCGAATGTATCTGGTCCTCAAGCGAGCGAATCCGGTCGCGGGCGGCCTTATTCTCTGACACGAGACGTTCCAGTTCCCGCTGGGCTTCGGTTTTGAAGTCGTTGGCGACGCGCACTGTCATTAGGAGATCACTTTGGAACTGCTTCCATTCCGCTTCCTGTGGGGAATGGGTTTAAATCTGTTATTGATGAATGTTTCGATGCCTATGTCAAATTTTGACATTATAAGTAATAGGGTGCTTCTTATTTTTGCAGTTTTGTAGGATGTTCGAACCAATAAAGGAGCTCTTTGCTCTCCCGATTGCAATTTTCTATGGGGCACCCTCTTATTTATTTATTTGTTAAGTAAACCATATTTATTTGTTATTACAATGATTATAAACAAAAATTAGGGGCGCTACCGAAGTACGAAGTTAACGAAGTTCAAGAAAGGCAAAATGATTAGTCGTTTTTTTATTAACAACGGTTACCAATTCTTTTATATATTTTGTGTTTGTTGTTAGTTTCGACTTAGTATCACGAGCTATTTCTATTTTTTAATGAAAAATGGCTACGTATTTAATATATATAAGATACAATGTCTTCAAAAAAAGTACATAGTATGACATTTTAAAATTGATTATATTTAAAAAAGCTTGTGATTTTATTTTATTTTTATTTTTATTTTAAATGAAAACAATACAAATCCAAAAATAAAAAACAATTTTAGAATTATAACATTTATAAATGGGTCAAAATTCTTTTCGTTGTCTTATTTTGTGTCCCTAAAAAATGTGACGCAGTGGTGATTTTTGAATGAGATGATGTTTTGTGTTAAATTTTTGATGTATGGATTAAAATCTAGCGTGAACAAGAAATACAAGTGCACCGGTTTTTTTATATACTGAGTCGAACAGCAGCTAAAAGCGTGACAGAGTGGTATGAAATAAGACAATGAAAATAATTTTGACCCAACTAACGTGAGACTCAAGCATATTAAAATATTATCAGCTCAGAAACATCCTCATGAGTGATAGTGTAATGCAATACAGGGAATAACCACATCTATTTTATTGATCTTATTGATTCTTGTAATCAAAATCAAGTCAGTGATCTCTGTTCATTTTTACATTGCTGTAGTCACATCATATTTCTAAAAGCACTGGAGTCCATTCTTATTTAACTCAAATATTAACCCGGCCAATATGTTTTCAGCCCAAATTACAAAACGAGTGACACGGAGGGACACTTTGGCTGCAAATCTCCAGCAAGCTCTTAAGGAACTTAATGATGCCAATGAGTACAATAAAAAACTCCTTCAGGAACAGGAAGAGAGTGAAAAGCAATTTGAGTGTGTTGTTAGAACAAACACTTCTCTCAAAAGTCAACTTGCAATCCAGGATATTGAGTTTGAGAACATACAAGGACAACGGGATGAACTTCAGGCTACAGTAGACCGGCTCGAACGATGCCATGACACACATGAGCAGGCATTGCAACGCATCAGAGATCTAGAGCAGCAGTTGGGGGAAATTGAGGCTCAACAGGAACGGGATGCTCGGTGCAAGTATTGCTCGGGGCAGCAACATAACAATTTAAGTATTTTTGATGAACTAAATAGTTTTCAGGAAGACCTGTTGCATGATAGTTTAGTGAATCCCCCATTTCTAGACACCGTAGATTTAACAAAAACTGTACATCAAGACAGCGGTAAAATTAAATTAAAGGGTTCCAAAAAGATAAAGAGATACTTAAAATTAAAAAGATTTATTGATAAATCTAAGGTCTTATTAAACCGTCATAAATCTATATTTAAGGCTGTCATGTGTAAATCTGACAGTGTCGCTTTAACCAATCAACTATTGAATTGTCAAAACCAACTGGAGCAGACAATATACGAATTAAATCAACGCTCCAAGAAAGTGGAATTATTGGAGTTAAAATTAAATAATATCAACAATAAATACGAACTTTCCAGTAAAGCTTTACAGGAATACATAGCTTTTATGACTTCTGTTCTAGCCCCCGAGAGCCGAATCCATCTGCGACTGGACTCGCCGCGACCATCGCCACGCCCGTCCTCGGCGGGCTCTCCCGCCCTGCCGCCGGCGACGCCGGGCTGCCGCACGCCGCGGCCGTCGATGCCGGCCTGCTACACGCCGCGGCCGTCGACGCCGGGCTGCCACACGCCACGGCCGACGACGCCAGGCTGCCACACGCCGCGTCCGTCGACGCCGGGGTGCGCCACACTGCGGCTATCCGCGCCTCATCTTTCGGCGCCGGCGAACCGTGCGTCGCGCCTTCTGCCGCGCTTGTCGGCGCTGGGCTCTCCGGTGCCCTGCTTTCCTGCACCACGTCTGCTCACGCCGTGGCCCCCCGCGCCAAACTTGTCGGTGCCGGGCTCCCCTGTGCTGCCCTTCCCTGCGCTGCACCCGGCGGCCCCCCGCCCCCCCCCTCGCGCCGCCCCCCGCCTCGCCGGCGCCGCCGCGACTGCCGCGCCGCACCGTGCTGTACACGGACGAGGCGGGCGCCGGCCTCGGCGCGCTGCTGGCGAACCGCCTGTCGCAGAGCGTCGTCAACACCTGTCTCCCGGGGGCCTCCGTCGACCGCCTGGTCGACTGTATGTCGGCTGACGTTTTCGACGGCCGCTCCACGCTCGTCGTGTTCTTGGGGAATAGTGTGGATGTCACTAAACGGGATGTCATAAGATTATCGGCCGCCCTGTCGGAGATCGACCGGCGGGGAGTTGGGAAAATAATTATCTGCGCGTTGCCTCACAGAATGTCCGGTGACGTAAATACGAAAGTGGACTATCTTAACTCTATATTGTATAGACTCTCTCTGTACGGCCGTACGATTTCGTATTTTGAAACGAATAATTTTATTGAAGATTTTATTATGCCGGTCGATAGAACATTCCTTCCTAGAAGGTGCTTGCGTGATTGTGCCGATTTGTTGGCATACAATATTGTAGACCCCGTCGTGGCTAGCGCGACGGTCGTTAATAGTTGTAAGAGAACTCCGCCATTATATTGTAGCGCGGAATCCAAATCGGAGCCGTTGAAAAATTTAAACTAGCTCTTCCGACAACGTGTGATTTAACCGGCTCCGTGCCTACCGACCATAACGTTAGTATTAATTTAGTAAATGATGATCTGATTAACTTAGTTCACCAAAATATACAGGGTTTCAATAGTAAGGAACTCGAGATTGAGTTGTTTTTACAATCTGCTAATGTTGATATCCTTTGTATAACAGAGCACTGGCTTAAGAGTCATGAATTTATGTTTAACTTCACCGATCATAGTATAGTGAGTTCATTTTCCAGAAAGTCTTGTATCCGCGGAGGTTCCTTGATAATGGTGAAACATAATTTGAAAAGTAAAGAACGTAAAGACATTGTTGAGAAATCTATTGAGCGACATATCGAGCTCGCTTGCGTTGAGTTGGAAAAATTTATTGTTGTGAGCGTGTACAGGCCTCCCTCGGCAGACTTTAGCTTGTTCGAATCAGTCATGGATGAAGTTCTTGCTAGTGTTTTTAGGAGTAAAAAATATATTATTGTGTGTGGCGATTTTAATGTTAACTTGCTTGAAAAAACACATACTTCGACAAGCCTTGTTAATACTTTTAAATCATTTAATTTAGTACACCTCTTTTGTGAACCAACTAGAATTACGCCAACCAGCGCAACTTGCATAGATAATATCTTCAGTAACAGCAATGCGATTAATAAGTCCATAATAAATAACTTAAGTTCTGACCACTGTGGACAACGTGCCTCCTTCAGGGGAAGAGTGGAAGAAGTTCCGCAAGAGTCTATGTGTAGACCTATTTCTGAGAAGCGGTTGGATTTATTTAATCAGAATATTGTGAAACAATTACGTCATCTAAAGTTTGAACAGGAAGACCCTGACTGCTTGTGTTCCGAATTATTCCTTTGCATAAAAAAGGAATTTGATTCCTGTTTTAAAACAAAGAAACTCAAAGGCAAGGCGCGAACTAAATTCGCTGATTGGGCTACACCGGATATTCATGAGAAAAGACGCCGGCTCTATGATTTATATCACCTTAAAGCCACAGATAAGAGGCCGGAATTTCTAGAGTATGTTAAGAATTATTCAAAAACTTTTAAGCGAATTTGTGTCGCAGCTAAAGCAGATTACCTGTCGAAAAAGATCCAGAATTCGAGTGATAAGATTAAAGCTGTGTGGCAAGTTATTAATAGTGAAACCGGAAAACGTCAGATTAAAGATCCGCACTACAGCTTAAAAATTAATAATGATTTAATATGTTCCGACCTTGAAGTGGCGGATGAATTTGAGAGGGTTTTTTCTAATATACCCGTAGAAACCACCAAATCATTAAATTCATCGCCAGATATAGCTAAATCACTTTTGGAGTCAAATTCAGTGGAATGTACTAATGTATTCAAATTTGATTATGTTACCCCAAACTTGGTAATAAAAACGTTCAAATCACTAAACGTTAAGAAAACTGAAGATCTCTGGGGCCTTTCGGTCAAAGTACTACATTCCATTATTGAATCAATTGCACCTTATTTAGCTGATATTTTCAACAGTTGTATAGATACTGGAGTCTTTCCTGATTTAATGAAACACAGCAAAATTATACCTTTGTTTAAATCAGGAACTAAAACAGACCCTTCAAACTTCAGACCAATTTCAATATTACCAGCGCTAAGTAAAGTTTTTGAAAAACTCATTCTAAATCAACTAGTTTCCCACTTTAATCGTAACAAATTGCTCAATAGTAATCAGTTTGGATTTACTAGTGGCCGATCTACCACTGAAGCCGGCGCTGTCCTCCTTAAACACATCTTTGACGCCTGGGATAAAGCTCAAGATGCTGTTGGAATATTCTGTGATCTTTCGAAAGCCTTTGATTGTGTTGACCATGAAAATTTAAAAAGGAAATTAAGCTATTATGGGGTTAAAAATGTTGCCCTTGAGCTTATATCTTCTTATCTTTCGGATAGGACACAGCGAGTGGTTATTAATGGAACTCAATCATGCGGGTCGCCTGTGGCTCTTGGAGTACCTCAGGGATCAATTTTGGGCCCTTTTTTGTTTTTGGTATATATTAATGATCTTCCTAACCTTGTGCGAGAGAAACATGACATTGTATTATTTGCTGATGACACGTCACTCATATTTAAAGTGGATAGAAAAGAAAAGAGCTTTGATACCATTAATGAAGCGCTATCTACTGTTGTAAACTGGTTTACAGTAAATAACTTACTTTTGAACGCCAAGAAAACTAAGTGCATTAAATTTACCTTACCCAATGTTAAGCAGGTAAGCAACAGTATGATCAAAGTAAATGGTGAATCACTGGAATTTGAAGATCAGACAGTTTTTTTTGGGTGTGACGTTAGACTCTAAACTACAATGGCATGCACAGGTGGCAGCATTGGCCGGCAAACTCAGCTCTGCCGCATACGCAGTGAGGCGAATCAGGCACCTGACGAACGTCGAGACGGCTAGGCTGGTATACTTCAGCTACTTCCACAGTGTCATGTCATACGGGATTTTGTTGTGGGGGAAAGCGGCAGATATTCAGACCATCTTTGTGCTACAAAAGCGAGCTGTGCGCTCCATTTATGAACTAGGTGCTCGGGTCTCCCTTAGGGAGAAATTTAAAGAGGCACACATACTTACTGTAGCCTGCCAATACATCCTGGACAATATTATGTATGTTCGTAAAAACATTCATGAATTCAAGAAGAATAGTGACGTTCACAACTTTAACACTAGGAATAAACATAAGCTGGCTGTGTCGGCCCACCGTCTCCGTAAGGTTAGTGCGTCTTTCGTTGGGAACTGTACACGTTTTTATAACAAAATTCCTAGTGATTTAACAAATTTGCCACAGCATAAATTCAAGTCTCAGGTTAAGCGCTACTTGATAAGTAAGGCGTATTATACCGTTAACGACTTCATAAATGATAAGGATGCTTTTAAGCCAGTACCTTAACGTGTTCGGTAAATCATATACATAAGTGAATGTTTACTATCATCATACTAATGTTTCATTTTGTCTTCATTAATTATAGATCTGACGTAAGATAGTCATTATCTTAGTTTTTTTTTCGTATTACTAATATGTAGTCTTGACACTTGGAGACTTTATACATCTCCGAGATTATCTTTTTATTTTAATTTTTCCTATTTTCATGTATATTATGTCGACACTTAGAGTCCTTTACACCTAAGTAATTTTAATTTTGTATTCAGATTTTCTGTCCTAGTTATTTCTATTTCTATTTTTTATTTTCTTGTGATAGTTGTCATATATGTAACGGGCAAGTACGAATATAAATTCTCATAAAACTAAATATGGTCAGCATTCATAGTATTTAAATTATATTGTCTGCCTGATAGCTTGCACAGTCATGCTCACTTTAAGGTCTCTGCTTACGGTGGCGTCGTTGATCGGGTCGCCACTTTCCCGAAAGAAGGTTGAGGGAGGCGATGGCTGAGATACGCGTCATACTCGTGAACGGGTGCTGTTTGCGGAGTCCGGTCTAATCAAGCTCACTCATGGCTTAAATTCAAACAATTTTCCTGCTGTTCTTGATATGAGAAATTGAATTCGCTACATGTTTGTTTATTTATGATTATTTAATATTATGACGCATGGAGACCTTATACATCTCTGAAACATTTAGTGAAATGTATCCGTTTGTTTTCTTTTTACTCTGACAACTAGAGACCTTTACATCTCTAGCAGTATAATAATGCTAATTTTAACGTTTAACTAAAAACAATTGTATGCCCTTTTACATATATCTTTACATCTATACATTTCTCAAAATTCATTAAATTTATATAATTGTTCTGACTATTAGAGACTTCATCTCTATTTAATGTACTACATCTGTATTTATATTAAATCAAATTTATGTTTCGCTTTTAATTAATGCATGTTAGCCGTAAGATGTTATAAAACTATTATTTGAAAAAAGGAAAGTCCCGCTGAGTTTCTTGCCGGATTCTTCTCAGGCAGTGGTGTAGGGTTAGAACCGGAGGTAGTTTTTTTCTCTCATTCGCTATTTAGTTTAACGATTCAAAAGCGCTCGTTGCTGGGCCTAATTGAATAAAGAATATTTTGACTTTGACTTTGACTTTGACTATCGAACAGGGTTACACATGTAGTGAGAAATGACTTGCCTTCGGAAACGTTCGTCAACGTCATGCTGTTTCAGTCTATCTCACTGAGACTGACAGTAATAGCTGTCATGCTACTTCAGTCAGACTCGGTGACACTGCCTGAAACAGCATGTGTTTACGAACGTTTCCTAAGGCAAGTAATTTCTCACTACACCTGTACTCACGTACTTAAGTCGATGATTGCTCGACATGTTTTGACTCATTAAGAGGGTCCTCGTCCGAAGCACCCTCGGTCAAAGCCCGACGCGTACTGCCTCCTCTTAATGGGTCGAAACGTCGAGCAATCATCGACTTAAATATGTGAGTAGCCCGGTTCGATATTTTAATATCTAAAATACTAGTTGGGAGTAAAAGTATAGTCGTAAATTAAACGTCCATATATTTATAGGTTTCAAGGATTTTTACAAAGATGAGAGAAGGTATTTATTTATTTATTTAAGCTTTATTGCACAATCAATGAAAAAAGTACAAATGGCGGACTTAATGCCTTATGACATTCTTTACCAGTCAACCATTGGGTCAAACAGAAACTTGTATTAGGTGCAGGATTGTCAACATTGAAAAGAAATAAGAAACACAAATCAACACTACTACATTGGTTTAACAAATACACATACACATATACCTAAATATAAATAAACCCACATATATATACATAGATAAATAAAGTACCCAAGTATAAGTAACGAATATACAGATCATCTATCACTGAGCTTGTTGGAAAGGTATTTTCTCAAACTTGCTACGGGATGTTGATGTTACTTACTTTAAATTTAACCCGGAAATACTATGTATCCCGTGTCATGTGCTAAGATGATATGTAAAGAGATTTCATGTATTTATTTCACACCTAGGACTGCAAACAGACTGTCTTTTGTTTTGAAACGTCAAATTGTGACACTAGGTCTTAACATTCAGCCATAGAAAAAATACCTTAGAACTAATGTCTATACCACCAGGTAAAAGAATACCTCAAACATATTTAAAAAAAAGTTAGGCGCGAATGTTTTTTTAAATGTTTAACGATACTGTACTATTGGTGTATTTACAAATGAAATAGTATGGTTCGGCGAAATCAGTTTGTTTTATTTCATGGCAAGTTTGAGAAAAGCACTATACAAATCTCGGCGAGAAACAGGGTTACAGGCCGCGTATCCCTATCTGGCCTCAGTTCCTTCGGCCAGATATATCTACTTGGCCTGTAACCCTTCGTTTCCCGTCCTCTATAGTAATGTACTATTACGTACCTTGCGTTTGAAGGAGAATTTGCTCTGTGCTTGCCTCAGGGGCAGAGGGAGATCGTTCCAAAGACGAGTTGCCTGAATGGGGAAGGAGTTGGACATACGAGTAAAACCAGTGCGGTACACTTACGTCTCTCTCCCGTTCCCTCGCTAGCTGCGCGTTCCGTGCCCTCGCGTCAGTGAGTTGTCTCTCGACTTCGGCCGCGTGCGCCAGCGCTTCGCCGGCGCGGCTCATTAGTGCTAGCTTCTCGTCGCTTGTCACTTGTAGCTGTAATATAAAGGGTTTATTATTTTTTAGTACAGATGGTGACTTTTTTACGCGCTAGTGCAAGAAGTGGGTCATTTTACGTCAGGTCCAAAACTTTGGAGGGCCATCTGTACTAAAAAGCGTCGTACGAGACACGTGCAAAAAGGAAAATCGTAAGTCGTGTCGATTTAAAACACTCCCTTTGTTTCGAATTTCATGTTTTCCGCACTTGTGTCGTAATGTACTATTTTAGTACAGATGGCGACTATTTTACGCGCTAGTGCGAGAAGTGGCTCATTTTACGTCAGGACCAAAACTTTGAAGGGCCTAAACTAAAAAACGTCGTACGAGACACGTGTATAAAGGGAAATCGTAAGTCGTGTCGATTTAAAACACTCCCTTTGTTTCGAATTTCATGTTTTCCGCACTTGTGTCGTAATGTACTATTTTAGTACAGATGGCGACTTTTTTACGCGCTAGTGCGAGAAGTGGCTCATTTTACGTCAGGACCAAAACTTTGAAGGGCCTAAACTAAAAAACGTCGTACGAGACACGTGCAAAAAGGGAAATCGTAACTCGTGTCGATTTAAAACACTCCCTTTGGTCGTTCGATTCGATTTTCATGTATTTCGCACTTGTGTCGTAATATACTATTATCGTGATCACCACATTAGCAGGTAGGACACATGAAATAAGAGTATAAAAACGAATAACTCGCGAGTTTTATTAGTTTTATTTCACGAGTAGATAATCATCGCGGTAACTGTAGAAAATATTACCAACTTTACAGCTAAATTAGTTCGTATTGCCCTGTCATCACGGGTTAGTTGTGACTAATCTGAAAGCCTTCTTGTATGCGCGATTGAAATAATAGTTATTTGTGTTACAAGGGATCAAAATGATATTTTTCCGGCGAGGGCGTATATTGAATTCCAAATGAAGCGATGGACCAATTGGGGAGGTACCAGAAAAAAAATCTTATTTTTATTCTACCACTTAGTTGGCATGATTAATATGTATACCTGTACCAAATTGCAGATTTCTAGTATTAACGGCCACTGAGCTATGCTGCGAACAGACGGACATGGCGAAACTATAAGGGTTCCGTTTTTGCCATTTTGGTTACGGAACCCTAAAAAGCAGATGTGTGTGTGTGAATGTATGAGTTTGTGTGTATGAACTCTATTTTCTAAATACTAAGAGTTATAGTTTGGGAAATATTGTTTGATCGATTTCATCTCACGACCTTTTGTTTTGCGTCATTAACAATAGAAAAGTGTTCGACTGCTGATTGCCTACGTGATGGGCCCGTCGGTATATAATAGACTACTTGAGCATGTCAGATATGCAGCTTCCACCGCAGTATTTAAGGTAAGACTGCGCACATGAAATGTAATTATTATTGATAATTAGTTATGTTGACTTGTAATATTGGTGTTATAAATAAATATTTGTATTTGATTGTCTAGTACGCAAAATAAAAGGTCGTAAGTAAGATAACAGTCGGTCAAATAATATTTCTCGAACTATACATATTTGGTGTACACACCTGGACTTGTAATTCTGCGGTGGAGTCTCTCGCGGTTTGTAGTTCGGCTTGTAAAGTGGCCTTCTCTTGTCGTAGTTGTTCCAGCTGGAATTCAAGTTCTGAGATCGTGGACTTGGCGTTGTTGCGGGATACCTGAATATAGACATGGGTCAAAATGGGCATGTAATATTGTCAAAGAGAAATCAATGGAGTAAATTGAAAAGTTTTATGTTCACCTGATTTATTTATATTTCACCTACTCCAAGCGAGGAGGAGGTTCTTAATTCGACTGAATTATGGTTTTTGATACTTTTTCTGCCGCTATGGGAGGTGAGATGGCAGCACTGAGCGGGGGTTGTGACGAATTGTCAAAATAAATACGCGCATTTAATTTTCTATATAATTATAGGTTTATTTATTCTGAAAACCATTACTTTAGGAATATTGTTTTCTAAAATAAATAAAAAAAATAGTTCCAAGTCAATTCCTATGAAATTAACAAAGTTAAAGTAATTATTTTTAATACCAGTGACTTCGCGCGCCTGTTTTATAGCTCCGTCTTCAGTCCGACGACCGTGTATTAGTCGTAATCCATTACAAAATCAATTCACTTCCAAATAAAATAGAATTTCAATATTTTAGGCCCAGGTGCCTATGAATAGTATGAATCTGGCAGCTGTCGAGACCAGGTGCGTACGAAGCGCCGCCTGGTGGCAGAAAAATTATCGAAAACCCTCATTATACCTCCACGTTTGTTTTTTAAATCTAACCGTTGTAACCTCGAGGTCCGAGGTGTTCCCGTTTGATATATCCATCCGAGGATCGCGAAATAAAGCTTTAATTTGTAAATATTTGGTTTTAGATATTAGTTTTAAACCTGCGTATGATAATACGGACGTAGTTACACGATAACGTTCCAACCCACATGAGTTTGACATAAAAATTGATGAGTTATGCATTTGACAAAAAGTTTAGATTTTAATGACAAACTCATGTGGGTTGGAACGTTATCGTGTAACTACGACCTACATAGTTGTGCAGCAAGAGTGATAGTCGAAGCTGCCTCGACGTTATCCTGCTGCCTCGGCCTTGTCGCTGCCTCGTGTATCGCTCGTGTAGCGCGAGTGCTCGCGCTGATGCTGCCTCGGCCTCGCTGCCTCGTGTATCACTAGACACTCACCAGCGCGTCGTCATGTAGCATGTGCGCGTCGCTCGTGTAGCGCGAGTGCTCGCTGATGCTGCCTCGGCCTCGCTGCCTCGTGTATCACTAGACACTCACCAGCGCGTCGTCATGTAGCATGTGTGCGTCGCTCGTGTAGCGCGAGTGCTCGCTGATGCTGCCTCGGCCTCGCTGCCTCGTGTATCACTAGACACTCACCAGCGCGTCGTCATGTAGCATGTGCGCGTCGCTCGTGTAGCGCGAGTGCTCGCGCTGATGCTGCCTCGGCCTCGCTGCCTCGTGTATCACTAGACACTCACCAGCGCGTCGTCATGTAGCATGTGCGCGTCGCTCGTGTAGCGCGAGTGCTCGCTGATGCTGCCTCGGCCTCGCTGCCTCGTGTATCACTAGACACTCACCAGCGCGTCGTCATGTAGCATGTGTGCGTCGCTCGTGTAGCGCGAGTGCTCGCTGATGCTGCCTCGGCCTCGCTGCCTCGTGTATCACTAGACACTCACCAGCGCGTCGTCATGTAGCATGTGCGCGTCGCTCGTGTAGCGCGAGTGCTCGCTGATGCTGCCTCGGCCTCGCTGCCTCGTGTATCACTAGACACTCACCAGCGCGTCGTCATGTAGCATGTGCGCGTCGCTCGTGTAGCGCGAGTGCTCGCTGATGCTGCCTCGGCCTCGCTGCCTCGTGTATCACTAGACACTCACCAGCGCGTCGTCATGTAGCATGTGCGCGTCGCTCGTGTAGCGCGAGTGCTCGCGCTGATGCTGCCTCGGCCTCGCTGCCTCGTGTATCACTAGACACTCACCAGCGCGTCGTCATGTAGCATGTGCGCGTCGCTCGTGTAGCGCGAGTGCTCGCTGATGCTGCCTCGGCCTCGCTGCCTCGTGTATCACTAGACACTCACCAGCGCGTCGTCATGTAGCATGTGCGCGTCGCTCGTGTAGCGCGAGTGCTCGCTGATGCTGCCTCGGCCTCGCTGCCTCGTGTATCACTAGACACTCACCAGCGCGTCGTCATGTAGCATGTGCGCGTCGCTCGTGTAGCGCGAGTGCTCGCTGATGCTGCCTCGGCCTCGCTGCCTCGTGTATCACTAGACACTCACCAGCGCGTCGTCATGTAGCATGTGCGCGTCGGTCGTGTAGCGCGAGTGCTCTCGCTGATGCTGCCTCGGCCTCGCTGCCTCGTGTATCACTAGACACTCACCAGCGCGTCGTCATGTAGCATGTGCGCGTCGCTCGTGTAGCGCGAGTGCTCGCTGATGCTGCCTCGGCCTCGCTGCCTCGTGTATCACTAGACACTCACCAGCGCGTCGTCATGTAGCATGTGCGCGTCGGTCGTGTAGCGCGAGTGCTCTCGCTGATGCTGCCTCGGCCTCGCTGCCTCGTGTATCACTAGACACTCACCAGCGCGTCGTCATGTAGCATGTGCGCGTCGCTCGTGTAGCGCGAGTGCTCGCTGATGCTGCCTCGGCCTCGCTGCCTCGTGTATCACTAGACACTCACCAGCGCGTCGTCATGTAGCATGTGCGCGTCGCTCGTGTAGCGCGAGTGCTCGCTGATGCTGCCTCGGCCTCGCTGCCTCGTGTATCACTAGACACTCACCAGCGCGTCGTCATGTAGCATGTGCGCGTCGGTCGTGTAGCGCGAGTGCTCTCGCTGATGCTGCCTCGGCCTCGCTGCCTCGTGTATCACTAGACACTCACCAGCGCGTCGTCATGTAGCATGTGCGCGTCGCTCGTGTAGCGCGAGTGCTCGCTGATGCTGCCTCGGCCTCGCTGCCTCGTGTATCACTAGACACTCACCAGCGCGTCGTCATGTAGCATGTGCGCGTCGCTCGTGTAGCGCGAGTGCTCGCTGATGCTGCCTCGGCCTCGCTGCCTCGTGTATCACTAGACACTCACCAGCGCGTCGTCATGTAGCATGTGCGCGTCGCTCGTGTAGCGCGAGTGCTCGCTGATGCTGCCTCGGCCTCGCTGCCTCGTGTATCACTAGACACTCACCAGCGCGTCGTCATGTAGCATGTGCGCGTCGCTCGTGTAGCGCGAGTGCTCCGCGCTGATGCTGCCTCGGCCTCGCTGCCTCGTGTATCACTAGACACTCACCAGCGCGTCGTCATGTAGCATGTGCGCGTCGCTCGTGTAGCGCGAGTGCTCCGCGCTGATGCTGCCTCGGCCTCGCTGCCTCGTGTATCACTAGACACTCACCAGCGCGTCGTCATGTAGCATGTGCGCGTCGCTCGTGTAGCGCGAGTGCTCGCTGATGCTGCCTCGGCCTCGCTGCCTCGTGTATCACTAGACACTCACCAGCGCGTCGTCATGTAGCATGTGCGCGTCGCTCGTGTAGCGCGAGTGCTCGCTGATGCTGCCTCGGCCTCGCTGCCTCGTGTATCACTAGACACTCACCAGCGCGTCGTCATGTAGCATGTGCGCGTCGCTCGTGTAGCGCGAGTGCTCGCTGATGCTGCCTCGGCCTCGCTGCCTCGTGTATCACTAGACACTCACCAGCGCGTCGTCATGTAGCATGTGCGCGTCGCTCGTGTAGCGCGAGTGCTCGCGCTGATGCTGCCTCGGCCTCGCTGCCTCGTGTATCACTAGACACTCACCAGCGCGTCGTCATGTAGCATGTGCGCGTCGCTCGTGTAGCGCGAGTGCTCGCTGATGCTGCCTCGGCCTCGCTGCCTCGTGTATCACTAGACACTCACCAGCGCGTCGTCATGTAGCATGTGCGCGTCGCTCGTGTAGCGCGAGTGCTCGCGCTGATGCTGCCTCGGCCTCGCTGCCTCGTGTATCACTAGACACTCACCAGCGCGTCGTCATGTAGCATGTGCGCGTCGCTCGTGTAGCGCGAGTGCTCGCTGATGCTGCCTCGGCCTCGCTGCCTCGTGTATCACTAGACACTCACCAGCGCGTCGTCATGTAGCATGTGCGCGTCGCTCGTGTAGCGCGAGTGCTCGCTGATGCTGCCTCGGCCTCGCTGCCTCGTGTATCACTAGACACTCACCAGCGCGTCGTCATGTAGCATGTGCGCGTCGCTCGTGTAGCGCGAGTGCTCGCTGATGCTGCCTCGGCCTCGCTGCCTCGTGTATCACTAGACACTCACCAGCGCGTCGTCATGTAGCATGTGCGCGTCGCTCGTGTAGCGCGAGTGCTCGCTGATGCTGCCTCGGCCTCGCTGCCTCGTGTATCACTAGACACTCACCAGCGCGTCGTCATGTAGCATGTGCGCGTCGCTCGTGTAGCGCGAGTGCTCGCGCTGATGCTGCCTCGGCCTCGCTGCCTCGTGTATCACTAGACACTCACCAGCGCGTCGTCATGTAGCATGTGCGCGTCGCTCGTGTAGCGCGAGTGCTCGCTGATGCTGCCTCGGCCTCGCTGCCTCGTGTATCACTAGACACTCACCAGCGCGTCGTCATGTAGCATGTGCGCGTCGCTCGTGTAGCGCGAGTGCTCGCGCTGATGCTGCCTCGGCCTCGCTGCCTCGTGTATCACTAGACACTCACCAGCGCGTCGTCATGTAGCATGTGCGCGTCGCTCGTGTAGCGCGAGTGCTCGCTGATGCTGCCTCGGCCTCGCTGCCTCGTGTATCACTAGACACTCACCAGCGCGTCGTCATGTAGCATGTGCGCGTCGCTCGTGTAGCGCGAGTGCTCGCTGATGCTGCCTCGGCCTCGCTGCCTCGTGTATCACTAGACACTCACCAGCGCGTCGTCATGTAGCCGGCGCGCGTCGCTGTGCGCGCGGTCGAGCTGGCGCTGCGCGTGCGCGAGGCGCTCGTGTAGCGCGAGTGCTCGCGCTGATGCTGCCTCGGCCTCGCGTCGAGCCGCGGCAGCTGCTGCCTCGGCTTCGGCGCAGCCTTCTGCCGCGCCCGCTCGCTCTGCCAACTGTAAAACAATAGCCGCGAGCGATAACATATTGTTCAAATTGTTATTGTTGACATATACTACTTATACCGATTGTTGCTTATATATACGTATATTTAGTAATAAGTTTGCTTAGATATACGATGGTGTTAATTTAATACTAGCTATCATTTGTTTGTTAACCTGTTACTACTAGTGGGAACCTATAATTGGCTGTTTGTTACTTAATTTGAATTACTTCTCTGTATTGTAAGCTTTTGGTTCTCCGAACAATAAATAAATAAATACGTTTTTAACCCTGACGTGTCTTTGCGGTAGCCAAATTTAAACTTTAATGGAATGTCATAGAGACTTCGATGACGTACCATACCACATTCGTACGTCAGTGGTTAAGAGTTAAATTGGATATTGAGACCAAGCTGAGTGCCATTCTGTCTAGGGCACACCGGGATACAAATGTATGCAATCACAGAATTTTATAATGTCAAATCCCGGGATGGCATACGAATTAATCCCGGGATTGCATACCCTAATTCTATCCACTGTAACCACGAAATATAACATTAAGAGACAAGTGTAAAAAAATTAAGTACGATACGAAGGGCGAGAAATTTTAATCGAGACGAGATACGAATTTCCTTTTTTCACTTACGTACGACGTTTTTCAATACAGATGGCCCTCCGAAGTGTCGACCAGTTTGCCTCGTGCTCCCATTGTGTTGCCTCGCACCGTTCTGTTCTAGTCTCACCTTAGCTTTAGCCTGCTCGAGTAGCTCTCCGAGCGACGTGAGTTGTATCTGCCTCGCGCCGGCCAGCTCGCGAGCCGCTCCTGCCTCGTGCTGCCATTGTGTTGCCTCGCACCGTTCTGTTCTAGTCTTACCTTAGCTTTAGCCTGCTCGAGTAGCTCTCCGAGCGACGTGAGTTGTATCTGCCTTGCGCCGGCCAGCTCGCGAGCCGCTCCTGCCTCGTGCTGCCATTGTGTTGCCTCGCACCGTTCTGTTCTAGTCTTACCTTAGCTTTAGCCTGCTCGAGTAGCTCTCCGAGCGACGTGAGTTGTATCTGCCTCGCGCCGGCCAGCTCGCGAGCCGCTCCTGCCTCGTGCTGCCATTGTGTTGCCTCGCACCGTTCTGTTCTAGTCTCACCTTAGCTTTAGCCTGCTCGAGTAGCTCTCCGAGCGACGTGAGTTGTATCTGCCTCGCGCCGGCCAGCTCGCGAGCCGCTCCTGCCTCGTGCTCCCATTGGAGGCGTTCTGCCTCGCAGCGTTCTACTGTGCTTTCTAATGTTCTGCAAATATTCATAGCTTTATGTAATTTACATAAGTATCGTTTGCAAAAAAAAACTTATTTAAGGGGTTAGTCAAAATAAAGATCACGATCGGTTCCATTGTGTAACAAATGGTAACCCAAGTAGCACAGTAAGCAACATAACTACTCACGCGTGGTACTATATTCAGTTCTATGCTGCTATATACTCTTACAATGGTTCACCCGTGAACTTACAGCTCCATAATAGCATTTTGTGATAATTATGCAGCTCAGGCTGAATAAGAGCTGTATTATGGTATATAAAGGGTCCACATGTTCGTCTTTATTCAGCTCTAAGAATTTTCAAACACTACTTGCTGCTTAAGGGCAACTTAAAGGAGAACTTAACGCTAAGTGCTGCATAAGACACCACGTGTGAATATTTATTACGTCACCTTTTTAAGATACCATATGTGTACTATAATAACGCTAAAGGAGGTATAGTGACGTACATGTGAACGTTACCATTGCTTAGGGCTTAGTAATTCTCTACTAGTCAGCCTTTATTCAGCTTATTGATACAATCTGCATAGCGGCTGTTTATAAGTTCACCAGAACGCTTAAAGCTGTTTAGACTATTATTTTGTGAATCAAACTAACGGCTACTGCTGAACAACGTTTCACATGTGAAGTCTTAAACTGACTTCGGCTGCTTACACATGCACACGTGGACCTTTATGTAGCAAATAAAATTAAAAGTTAGTGTACATTGTATTAGTCTGAGGGTTTTACTGGCCGCAAGTGTTTTTTTCTAGGTCTTCATTATGGAAAACACATAAAAATCTGGTTGGAAAATTATATTAGAACGCGCCGTAGTAAGGAACCACTAAGGATATAGAAAACAGCTTACAGCTGTATTTGCGTTCACTAGTTACACTTATTTCAGTTTAAGGCTGAGTAACAAAGCACACGTGAATTGTTATGCAGCCTATAGCTGAAATATGGAATACAAGGGGTTCACACCGATTTAGAAAAACTGCCACCATTTTTTTTTGTATAACCTTAAAATAATGTATTTTAGCTTAGCTTATAACTACATTTTAACCATAAGATATTAATAAATGTTAAATATTTACACTTTTTAGAATGGTAACAACCGTTTCTGCGACATTATTTAAGAAAAAAAGGAAAATAATATTTTGCGTAGCTCCACCCGTGTATGTTTTTATTATTTACATTGTTTAAAAACGTATTATTTTTGGGGCGCGTAAAAATTTTCTTATATAATCGATATATAAACGAGACCGCAACGATTTTCTACTAGAAACCTAAGATTCGGGAATATACTTTAACCAGTTATAAATATTTTGTATCCTCCATTGAATGACAGTCAATATTATGACACAAGAAAAATAATATCAATATCACAGACAAAAGTAATGTCACCTAGACGTTCATACATTAATAATAACATACGTTCTTGCTTGTACAGCTAAAGGTGAACTTGTAGAGGTTTAAGACCGTAATAACGGTTCACATGTGAACTTTAGTCTGAATAAACAGTCCCTCGTGGTCTGTTAACCAGCTAATATTCAGCCCTTGTAACGCTAGTGACCCATAGTACAGCTACTTTACAGCCACTATTCAGCTATTAACCAGCTATGTGAACTTAAGGCTGAATAATTTGTGCCCAAATTAGATGTATAGCGGCTGAAAAAGCGCTTTTTCAGCTCTTATTCACCTTAATTATTCAGCTTTAAGCGTAGAGATATTCCAATAAATAGCTATTAAGCAGCTTTTTGTGCTACTTGGGAAGTAAGTATATGGTCAAAGCGTTACACAAAAATGTGACGTTAAATTTTGTTTTAATTAAGACCTTAACTATGTAGGTAAGGTACATTGTTTTTGCAATCAATCTATAAAATAACAGCATAACCAAGTGACAATAGACAATATTTTTTATAAAAAATATAAATTGGAAGAAATAATTTGTAGGTATGTGAACTTAACGTAAAAAAATTGAGCAGATGCTCTTACACACTTCAAGTATCATTAGATTCATTAGTAATGTCATACTCGCTTAAGTTTTTTATGTTTAGTTAGTTTTTCCGTTTACACTGCGACATTGGAGCAACGGAGCGAGAAAAATATGCAGTAAACGCGGTTTTTGTCCCAAAATACGAGGAAAACAGACGGAATCTTTACCTGCAGGTACCTAGTCAATGTAATCCTTACATTGAAATAATAAGGATTTTAAATAAATTCAAATGTTTCATTGTGCACGTGCCCCGTGTACGTATTAAACATGATAAAATAATACGTCGCTACCGGCGAGGAACAGAGAGCGACAAAGAGTCCAATAAGTGAACACGACGCGAAAAGCGAGGGCGTAGAAGAAAAATAAGTTGGCATTATTTTCATTAAAAAAAAAAAACAAATAGATCTGCAGTATTTGTAATGATGGTACAAAGTTTTCCATTAATTCAAATGATTTCGATGTATGAGGCATTGTTGGATCTTTATGCTACCGCGAGTGTTATTAGTTATAAGTATAAGCTATATTCTATAACGTATTTAAATTCCAATACACGTTAAAAAAACTACCAAAGATGGCGAAATGTCACGCTGTACCATGTCATTACCATTGTGACGTTTCAGAAATAACCAACCATCGGTACACAACGACGTTAATAATTTAATACAACTCGTTATAGTGTAAATCGCGATAAAGGTCATCCTAAATTTAAGATATGTTTTTAATGTATTGATCGCGTTACACTTCTCGGTTTGGTACTGTCGACATCTACAAAGCTGTTGCCGTTGTTTCCGTCAGCGTATAAATCATTCTTAAAGCGGTGAATTACCAGACATAAATTCTTAGGATATCACATCACTTCCGACATCATCATCAGCCTATACTAGTGCAGGACATAGGCTTCTTCCATTTTATACCATCTGGCCTACCATAGGCAAATGCTATCTAGGTTTATGTGTTGCAGATGGATAGCTTTATAATAAACTAAACTCAAAAGCGGAATCTGATTCCAATATATGCCAAAAAAATACCAAAGATGGCGAAATGTCACAATGACACGTTACCGTCATTGTAACATTTGTAACGTTTCAGAAAAAAAAACAACCTTTTGGTAACCTAACCAGGTTTCCTAAAAATATAATCATACATTACGAGACTATTCATTGGTACCAAATGTTGTTAAATCC
Source organism: Thaumatotibia leucotreta (assembly GCA_025490895.1). Lineage (NCBI taxonomy): Eukaryota > Metazoa > Arthropoda > Insecta > Lepidoptera > Tortricidae > Thaumatotibia > Thaumatotibia leucotreta. The sequence goes on from JALPQI010003410.1 coordinate 88,749, forward strand.
TGAGTTATTGCCATTGTAATTTAAACTTTTCTCCGATACACTTATATTAAATATCTTTTTTTTTGCGACAAGTATTTAATTAAGATTTTTTAATGACGAAGTAGATTTAAATGTTGTTTTTAACAATATAGATAAAATAGGCAGCTACCTATAACATTTACAGAAGTCAAAATTTACCGAACCACCTAATATTTCATTTTAATGATAATGGCAATACTTTTTGACAGGTATTGGAATCTAAATAGGTTTTCAGGTATACGAGCCCCGATGCAGTGGAGTTCGTCTAGTTCGAAACAATTTTTACAAATTTTTGAATATTTTAAAAATGATCACATAATGCTAATGATAAATTGTATGAACGTTAGTCATGGTTAATGTACTACATTTCAAGAGACACAACAATCTGAAGTACGCTTTTGTTGTTTAATCAATCGATTTTAACAAACCAGTGTCTAAATTATATTTTCGTTCACCACCGTAATTCCGCGCTTATAAGCTTGACGCAAAATTCGCAGTGCATCAGGTGTACCATGTCGTCTTTAATATTAATGGCGTTCTTTACATTCATTGATTATTTACAAAATTAAAAATTGTGGAAAAAATTTAAAAAAATACCTCTCGTAAAATAGTTTTTTTTTTATTCTGATTTATTAAGTCCAAATATTTTATACTCAAAGAAACTACTTTAGTTCTACTATTGAATAGTGAAGGTTTTGTCTCTAAACCTTTTCCCCCGGATGAACGGGATAATCTTGAAAAACTGTCTAACTGGACGAGAACATATGCATCGGGGCTCGTATGAGGTCACGTTGAAAGAAGCCTGTGGACTACTCCACAGGTATCAAAATTAAGGCCTTTGAGCAACGATTACGAAAATAAAGTGAGTAACCTGTGAGTAATATTTGAAGTACAAGACTTACCGAACTCTTTCAGCGAGCGTTTCGTTTTCTTTGGTTTTCTCGTCCAGCGACGTCTTCGTCTCGGCTAGTTCAGCCTCCAGCTGCTCTTGTTTGGTTATTAGCAACCTTCGCTCTTCCTGGGACACCTAACGTTAAACAATACGATTTAAATTATAATCATTAGATGACATATACCAAAGAAAACATTTTGTATCTTCCTAGAGTTTATCCTGGCATTTGTCCGCTTGGCAACTACTTAGTTCTTGCTTCTGACTGTACCGCCATCATCTTCAAAATTTTATAACTCATCGTTCACCTTTCGAGCTATTCAACTATGGAACTCACTCCCTATTAAATTAAGACGTGCTGAATCGATTGCATCCTTCAAAACATTACTTAAAAAACATTATCTGCCACTTCCTTAGTTTTCCATTCTTTAAAGGTTACTATATTTTTTTTTTCATTTCATAACAATTGCCTAAAACTATTTCTCATAATTCCACTATACGGTGTATTTATATTTTTATAATATATGTATTTATTTGCGTATCTATTTTTTACATATATGTATTTGCTGGATGCGGGTGGCGCAGGACCGGTCATTGTGGCAATCTTTGGGGGAGGCCTATGTTCAGCAGTGGACGTCTTTCGGCTGATATGATGATGATGATGATGATGTATTTGTATTTTGTGTTTATTTTTACATTCCTTAGCATCATACTACTTTTCTCAGTTTTGCGCCACCTACTATGAACTTTTACTTTCTTATCTCTCCTACCCAAAGGTTGTCTAGAAGAGATCGCTCTTTAGCGATAAGACCGCCTTTTGTTTACCTCTTTCAAACATGTACTTTTATTATTTGTTTTGTATTTGTCTTTGAGGTGCAATAAAGAGTTATTGTATTGTATTGTATTGTATCCGAGTTTGTACTAGTTCAGAGGATATCACGCACAACAGCACTATTCATTTCTATAGGACTTATGAATGTCAACATTATGAAAAATTAAAGCCACCGGTTCAAGCCCTTGTGCCACAGAAACACCGAATCCAAAAATTTTATATATCATTTTTTCACCCACATGGGATATTAACTGACAAGATACTTGGTAAGCTAAACAGCATGACACACCTTGAGAACTGCCAGCAGCTGCTGGTCGGTGTCTCCAGAAACCAGTGTCTCCGGCTCCACGCCTTCGCGAAGCAGCATTTCTTGAAGAGTGTCCACCTGTGGGAAAACAAAGGTTTTCAGTCTTTTGGTTCTGATATGCTTCTTTCAATGGGAAGTATCCGTAACAGAAAAGGCACAGTTTCTCGTCGGCGAGCCGCTATCGTGACCTTACCATAACCCCACCTTCATGCAGCTATCCTCTAGTTTCTCAGTCTGCTGTCACACTTATTTCTCCTCGGTCGACACAACGACTCGAGCAGCACTTGTTTCTCGTCGACGTAGCTGACAGCTTAACCTTAAGCTAACACGACGTGACCTTGACTACACCTTAGTGTGGTATTTGTTCTTATCGGCTAAACTGCTAGTATGACTTTGATCTCACCATAGTACGGCTGTCCTCCAGTTTCTCAATCTGCCGACACAGCGACTCAAGTACCACTTTTTTCTCGTTGATCAAACTGCCAGCATGGTCTTGACCTCACCTTAGAACAGCTGTCTTCCAGTTTCTCAGTTTGCCGACGTAACCACTCGAGCAGCACTTTTTTCTCGTGGACCCAGCCCCGACAGCTTAGCCTTGAGATCACACAGCGTGACCTTAAGCTTACTTTAGTACTATCGTCCTCCAGTTTCTCGGTCTGCCAACACAGCGACAAGAAAAACACTTGTTTCTCGTCGATCGAACTGCTAACACGACCTTGACCTCACCTTAGTACGGCTGTCCTCCAGTTTCTCAGTTTGCCGACATAACGACTCGAGCAGCAATTGTTTCTCGTCGACCCAGCCGACAGCTTAACCTTGAGCTCATAGCGTGACCTTGAACTGCTAACACGACCTTGACCTCACCTTAGTACGGCTGTCCTCTAGTTTCTCAGTTTGCCGACATAACGACTCGAGCAGCACTTGTTTCTCGTCGGCCCAGCCGACAGCTTAACCTTGAGCTCACACAGCGTGACCTTGAACTGCTAACACGACCTTGACCTCACCTTAGTACGGCTGTCCTCCAGTTTCTCAGTTTGCCGACATAACGACTCGAGCAGCACTTGTTTCTCGTCGACCCAGCCGACAGCTTAACCTTGAGCTCACACAGCGTGACCTTGAGCTTACTTTAGTACTATCGTCCTCCAGTTTCACGGTCTGCCAACACAGCGACTAGAAAAACACTTGTTTCTCGTCGATCGAACTGCTAACACGACCTTGACCTCACTTTAGTACGGCTGTCCTCCAGTTTCTCAGTTTGCCGACATAACGACTCGAGCAGCACTTGTTTTTCGTCGGCCCAGCCGACAGCTTAACCTTGAGCTCACACAGCGTGACCTTGAGCTTACTTTAGTACTACCTACTAGCCAACACAGCCACTAGAAAAACACTTGTTTCTCGTCGATCGAACTGCTAACCTAACTGCTAACACGACCTTGACCTCACCTTAGTACGGCTGTCCTCCAGTTTCTCAGTTTGCCGACATAACGACTCGAGCAGCACTTGTTTTTCGTCGGCGAGCCGCTCATTGTCGGCGTGAGCGTCGGCCAACTGGGTCTGAAGGTCGGCCAGTTCCGCCAACGTGGCTTGGAGCTCTTCGCTTGTACTGAAATGGAAGAGGACAAGTATTGGCACCGTGCGCGATGACAGCGCCATTGACAGGTGGCCATTTTAGACATTATAGTCGCCGCTTTCAAGCGGGAAGTAAGTAAATATTTTGAAAAATATTAATTACATTTTGTGTTATTTTAATATATAAGGCAATTTTGGACAATTGCAGTCAGTAACATTATTGCTAATAACATTAATATTGTTGTTTTCGGTTAGAAATGAGCCTACTCATAACTAAAACGGGGTTTCGTGCCATCACGCACGACATCGTTTTCCAACCGGAGACGATGAATAAAGGGATGAAATTGGTGCAAGCTGGGCATGTTCTCGAGGTTAAAGATATTCGCCAAGAAGACATGTCCCATATTATCAAATCCCGAGTGGTTCGCCAAGCTTCAGTGACAGCAACGGCGTACAAGACAACTTTGTTTGTAAGTATTATGTAACCCGATTTTTGTGTTTCGATACCGTTCAATAAAAGTTTTTTCTATTCTCTAACAAATAAATTTACTTACAGCTAAACACCAATTCTCATGTAGAGAGTGTATCGTGCGACTGCGTTTATGATAAGAGTGGGAAATGCAAGCACATTGCAGCACTTATAGACTTCATCAATGTTCGATGAATGGTCTTGGAAATCGGTAAAATTTACAGTCACTGTTCTTCTTGGTGTTATTGCAATTAACAATAACACACCTTACTAGGCCCATATTAAATATTTATCTGAAAACGATGAGAAAATATTTGCTGCAGTATGGATTTGACAGCTGAAGTCGGCGACCATAATGTCAATTTTAGCCGCAGCGAGCGCGGCGATCGTTTCGGCTACCCCCTCCACCCGCTTTGCACCCTGCCAATAGCGAGTCGTAATTGTAATGGGCTTCAGAACGCCAAGTGTCGTGTGCTGTCATTTCTACCATTCGCCACGCCAGAAAAATTTAAAGTAGTCATGGTCATGGTGTCAAAGCAATATCCTGCTGATAGGTTTGCCATCCGTTCGGAAGCAGGAAATATTTAAGTTTTTTTTTTCACTCTTTATTCTGGTTTTGCGAATTTTAAGATGGTAGACCTACCTGCTGACAGATAAGATTCATATTCAGTATTTGTTAATCACGATGCTGGTACACGCCATTATCGTGATTAACAAGTACAAGGTCACAATTTGGCGCAAGGGGGAAGGCGTGTAAAAGGTTAATGGAAAAAGTCATGCGAAGGAGACAAACAGAGACCGGTGCTACGGGCATTGACGGGTTGACAGGTTAGTTAGCATTGCAGCAAAAAAAAAACGATGAAATTTTCCATTACACACGGTACTTAACATTTGCTATACGGTTTGATACTGAAGTTCAATGCTTCAATATGACTTCAGACGTTTCGATGACAACAATGTATAAGGTGCAAAGTGCTGAAGGTTTGTTCAGAACTTAAAACCATGTACGTTGTTGCCGTCGAT
>JALPQI010003411.1:0-47750 GCA_025490895.1 Thaumatotibia leucotreta
TGTCTTCGCTCCTTAAAAATATTAAACTATAAGTTTTATCATATATTATATTTTTTGAGCATAGACGGTATTCGTTTTCAGCTGTACATGAATTTTCATGTACGTATATTAAACACAAAGGGTAGAAAAAAATACGTAAAGGGTCATTCTCCTAATTCACACGTCGCGTCCCACTGCCCGATTCACTAACATATTAATTTCTCCTTACGATATACATGAAGAAACGCCAACGAACGCTAGTTCTTTGAACAAAAGAAAATACCTTTTAATGGTAAAAAAAATATCAAATGAATAAAGTACTATATGACTAAGATATCAACGATTAACACTTTGTCTCGAAACCTATCCTAATTGACGCGTCACATCTAGTCATTGTCATACGAGCACTCTGAATGTAGGTACGGACCTCACTATCGCATTTCGGTCTAGCCCACAGTCGTGTCCAGAGTCCTGTGTGGGATGGTCGTGACAGTTGTGTTCCGGAAGGAGACTATGTACCTATGTCTCTAATTCACGCGTCGTGGTCCACAAAATTTCTAATTAACACGTTCACATTTTAAAATTCAACTAGTAACTCTATTGCGCCGAGAATTACAGTATACATTAAAAATCGCATTATTTAATACATATTAGATTCTGTAGTATATTGCATGTACAAATAACAAGATATTATTTATTTTTCAAGAAAACCTAAATAACGCGTCTAATTCACGCGTCAAAAATGAACGCGTTAATTAGAAATTGGTTATAAAATATATGGAATAAGTGATATCTATCGATAAAAACTCACTACTTATACGTACGTAAATAATGTTTTCTCGAATATGGAATGAAATGTTAGTTTGTAACTTTTTTTTTTCTAATTCACACGTCAAGCAAAATCTAAAATATTATAATTAACGCGTCGTTTTCATAATTCACGCGTCCTCCAAAAGTGTAATGTTCTAATTAACACGTCCTTTTTCTAATTCACACGTCACATAAATATTAATTGTTTTTTAAATAATTATCCTTTCATAATTATAAAGTGACGCATAGACATTTAAGTTTCTACGATCAATATGTTACTATGTTTATAAAGATATTCATTGAAAAGTAAGTAGAAAAAAAGCGACGTGTTAATTAGGATTCTAGCACAAATCTGGAGAATGACCGTCTTATAGAACGAAGTGAACAGTTTTGAACGGACTTTGATGTGACATTTGATTCCACTCTATTCACGTAGGTAGTTATTTGAAATGGTATAGGTACTCTTGGCTCGACTCAGTCGTTTTTTATCAAGTTCTTAAATTCGTCCCTTTCTGCTTTGTCACCCGTTCTTGATTTTCCATCTTCGTGTGAAGCCTATTTCATATTTGGTAAACTTTGTGCTTTTGCGATTTTCTTATTTTGGCTCATTCGTTATTCGTCGCCATCTTCTTTGAGCATTTTCGGTGACAGTCAATCTCTTTTTTAGTATAATTCGTTATTTGTTATGGTTTTCGCGACAAAAATGTATAGAATAAAAAAAGACGATAGGACGAATAGCAAATGAGACCAAAAAAGAATAGACTAACAACTAACATTGAACATGCCCAAAGAAAATGGTGACGAAATGAGCATTTACCTCCTAAATCGTAATATTTTTACATTTTTTATCGTAAACCTCTACCAAATCATTAGATTTCTGTGTTCTGACTATTTTAGAGACTACATGTCTAGTTATTTTACTATAACTACATTTATTTGAAAACAATTTTATGTTAGTTTTTTTTAATGCATGTTAGCTGCCATATTTATTATTATTTGAAAACATAACGCAAACCTAGATCAAAACAGTATTAACTCAAAATATATACATTTTTAGTTAAGGGTATATTTAAGATCTACGAACTTCGTAGATCACGAATATTAGCTAAAAATAGATAAATACTGTTTTGATCTAGGTGTGCGATAAGTCCCGCTGAGTTTCTTGCCGGATTCTTCTCGTGTAGGGTTAGAACCGAAATCAGTTTTTTATTTATTTGCTATTTAGTTTAACGATTCAAAATTGATTGTTGGGCCCACTTGAATAACAAATCCTTAGCCTTTGAATGAAGGGGGAGCATCGTGGTAGAATGTACACGATCCCAAGATGCTCCCCATAACGGAAGAGAGGGCAACGTCGCAGGGGAGTTTAGTGGGTATTCTTCTCCCTGGAGGAGTGAGCCCCACATACCATCATGGGCTCCCCCAGCCCGTAAAAAAAGCCTTTGAATGAAGGAATCGAACGTAGGTAGATTCGTTTTTACGTTTATACCAATAAATGTGTAGGTCCTACAAATAACTTTAACGTTTTTAGTTATTAATTTTGTTTATTAACATGCCACATTTAAATTCATTTCGTTATGATACATACTTACAGTAGAATAAAAACTATCCATTAAATAGGGTTACCTACGCCATTTCGAAAGTCGCTTTGCCGAAAGTTGTTTAATCGAAGACAAATCATCGAATGTACGATTAATCGAAAGCATGTTTAATCGAAACACGTTTCATCGAAATATCATTCACCGACGGTGCATTTTGTCGAATTCATGAAACATCGAATATTCATTTTATCGAAAAAACCGGGCAAGAGCATATCGGGCCATGCTCAGTAGGGTGGAGCGCCGTTGTATGGTATGGTGAATGATATTTCGATGAAACGTGTTTCGATTAAACATGCTTTCGATTAATCGTACATTCGATGATGTGTCTTCGATTAAACAACTTTCGACAAAGCGACTTTCGAAATGGCGTAGGTAACCCAATTAAAAAATGGGAGTAACTAAACTGAGTTAACTCAATTAACATACTTATTTTCTTGATATTAGAGTCATACTTTTTCTGTTTCATAACCAGAGATCGGATGGATTTGCGACCTTAGTGACTTACGTCATTTTGATGACATTTAGTATGAGATGTCACACAAAAATCCGATCTCTGTTCGTAACTGAAAAGTACGCACTCTGCCGAGTAAAATGGTGTATTACAGTCCATGATCGCATATAAAAATTAAAAGGTACACTTTTACTGCAAATGACCCCTAAAGGCTTAAGGTTTCAATTGGTGATAAGGCCAAGATTGTATTCTAAAAGAGCGTGATTATGAAATAATGCAAGTTTTCAAGTTTGTTCACATTTCTATCGTTTTCTACTGGCGCATGGAATAAAAAGTATTTTGTGATTCTCCGAAGAGAGGATATCATTAATACATCCGGTGTAATATGTCAGATAAATTATACTTTTAATGGTTGTTATTGTTTTTGCTTTCAGTGTATTGTAGTAGCATAATTATTTATCGAGTCGGACTTACGCTCCAATAGTTCAATACCTAATGCTTTTTATTACATTTAGTTGTCAAGACAGCAAAATAATAGGTAAATATTTTGTTACTTGCTCATATAGGCTTATCATGGTAACGTAAGAGTCGACTAAGGGATTGAAGTGTCACTGACCATTCGTTTATACAAGATTGATAATGGACAGCATCATCATCAATATCATCATAGTAAACACACTACTGCGAACAACATAATGTTTATGAATATAAACATGCGATCATGCATGCGATGCGATGCGAACTGCGATCGCCAATACGCTTGCCCAGCGTGGCGATGGGCATTTATCTCCTAATGCGTCATAGATAATATCGACGGTAGAAAGGCTAATTGACTTAACCGACATTTTATGAACTTTACAGGAGAGCCGTTTAAAGTTTTATTTTTTAGAAAAAAAATCGCTACAAAAAAAGTAACAGGTATATTGTAACGCAACTGCCATCAAATATTCAAGATATAAAGGCGCATACTTTGGTTCCTACCTTGATAAAATTAGTTTATTATGTCTCGAAATAAAGGTCGCTTAAGACAAATCTGCTAAAAATGAGAGAAAGGCTAATTGGTTCAAATACCAACAGCGTCTGCCGCCGGAGGCAAGTCAAATGACTGTAGTGTACAAGTGCACTTTTTTAAAAAGAAGGCTAAATGAGCTAAGCGCCATTTTTACTATACAACGGGGTAAGGCTAAACAGTTTAAGCGATTCTTTAATGGAAATAAGTGGCGATTCTAACTGACTTAATGACACACACTCATTGAAAAACGGATTGCTTAAATCTCAGGAATTATATGAATATGATTAAACATGTTGGTTGAAGCTCGGATATTTAGAGACAAAGGTATAATTACTCTGCAGGTCTAAAGAAAACAAAATGAATGAAAATCGTTTTTCTCAATTTTTATTGCTACATAAAGAAAAATATTCTAATAACATAATTAGATAGTTATTTGGCAGAATCAGTCTTAGAAAAATTGCGGATATTGATTACAGCGTTTCATCCGCAATAACCTTTCTGTCGCTTTTATTGGAAAAAAATGCTCTTTTTGCCTAACATCTTTAATTAATTTATTACTACGCTTGATAGTTACGTTACATATTCTAATCTTAATTTTTATTATATCTGTAGTCAGTTTTGTTTTACAATATAAGCGGCAGAAATACGTAAGTAAGTATTTAGACTTAAACTTTAATTATTATTAAATAATCAAGAAATAACAATGAAAATAATTAAATTATTTCATAATGTGAAATACACGATTTCAGTATCACACACAAATCACTACGGCACATGCGCCTACCGGCACAGACTACAAGTGATTGACGCGCCCGCGCGGGGGGCGGCGGTAGTTATAGGCGAGCGGCTCAAAAAGCACCGACGGCGGCAAGAGTGTGATTGTACCGCCGAGTCAAAAGTTTCTCATAGAAATTTTTGATGATTTCAGCTACACTGATATGATGCATTATGATTTTATTATAAGGATTTAAATGACACAGGTCAAACAAATATTCTATTTCAACCGACATTCTCATCTATAAAAAGAGGTTCAAAATGCTTAAGTAACATACATTTTATGGTTTAGGGTTTTACGTATTTGGTTGAAGCGAGGCATGCCCTAAAAAATTGGGAAGAGCTAAATGGTTCAAGCGACATGCTTCTTTTATTTTAAATGGAGGCTAAATGCTTCAAACGCCTATGGTGGCACTTTTTTGTTGAAGTTCAATTGACTTAAACGACTATGCTCGTGTGTGATGGAGTAAAGCCAAAAGGTTCAAATCAAAACGAATGGGAAAGTTGGGAAAGTAAAAACCGCTTAAGCGGGAACCAACCAAACATGTTTGTGGGTCAAGTCACGTTTCATTCAAAAATGCAATTTTTTGTGTTGCTTCATGCCTTGATTTTTTTAACGCTGTACCAAATTTCAGAAGTGTTAACCGCCATCAAAATCGTCTGATCGCTATGAAACCGATCTCAATTGACGGAGAAAAATCTGCCGATTCCGATGATATAAATAACTAAATATCGCCCAAAGTGTCGCTTAAGCCAATTAGCCTTTCTACCGTCGATATGAGACTTACGTCTAGCAGTGGGCTTAGAAGGGCTGGTGATGATGATGACTATGAAATAGAAACTAAATACTAGGTATTGTTTGTGTCTAAACTTTTTTCTCTCCTTGTGCTCTCGCCCTTTACAATGGATGTTCAAAATGTATGCTTATTAAGTGTTAATGCTTTAGATCTTCGAGAAAGGGTTGAAAGCTTGATAATATCTTAACGCCACAATCGAGCGATTTAATCTAATTTCTGTAATAATTGACTCAAGCACTTAAGGGGGCACACCTCTTTCTATGTACAGAATATACTTACCAAACGTAGACGTGGTTTTGTTGAAAAATTTATTCCGTACCTTCATTTTATTTGTAACTCAACTAATATCTACCACAACTCATCATAAATGAGAATATTTTTTTTGGACGATGAAAATGTCTTTATAGGGCAATTTTTTCAAAATTGTCCCCTCCACTTTTTTTAGAAAGGTATTTTTTATCTAATTTCTACTCAGAACGTGAGCTTTTCGATCTTAATAGGAGATAATTGTTGTCCGAAACTTGAAACGAGGTGAATATCACTATCTCACAGGGATCGGAACCGGTTTTTTAGAAAAACCTCTAAATAGCTCAATATTTTTTAATGTTTTACACTCTTTATGTAGTATTCAACATTAACATTAACTATTAACATCATATTTTTGAATTACTCCATTAACAAAAAAATTATAAACCGAAGAACGAAAAAGAACGGAATTCGAACCGTTCTTTTGTATGGAGCAAAAACCGTTATCCGATCCCTGCTATCTCATTCCTTAGAGCCCCTTCTCTATAACGTACGTAAGAACTTACATGTACGACTGGCCTTACACGAACGCGTCAATTGTGTTACGAAAGTTAGTCATTACAAACTATGTGGTATACTCTGTCCAACAACCTTCGGCAGTAATAAAAGGGGGCCAATTTAAAAGATATAGATCCGTATTGTTGATTGCTCATAGAAAATTTGAATTTGTCGCCCTTTTTCAAAGCCAAAATTTGACTTCGTAACAAAAATTATGACGTAATTTATTTTTTCTCTAAAGGCATATATATTCATAAACATTATGTTGTTTTTTTTATTCCTGCCTAATAATCCGTTTGCCCAGCGTGGCGATTATGGGCATTTACCTCCTAATGCGCTTATACGCTTAAGGAGAGGCTTACGTCCAACAGTGGACTATCATAGGCTGATGATGATGATGATGATGACGAATAATCCTTATTCCGAACGAGAATGTTCTCACTGGCAACTTGCATTTTCCCATGAAAATTTCCAGTATTTTATATTGAGAATTAATGATCTACAACTTGTATGTAGGTACCTATACCTACACTTATACAGGTCGTCCCAAAGTTATGGGACATGAAAGGGAAATACCTCAAATATCGTAGATAGTGTATTTTGCTGAAAGAAGACTTAATGTTATTTTTAAAATGTAGTAATAGTGCATTCAACGTTTTTCAAAAAATTTATTGCTTCACCCGGAAATCGAACCAACTACAATTTTCTTCGAATTTTGAACCAAACATGTTTGGTTATTCTTTTAGTTTTAGATACTATGTTTGTAAAAAAAAAATGTTAATTTTATTCTATTCTTTCGAATGACATCATAAAAATACGAAAAAAAAATTTTTTCGTATTAAAGTAGGTTCGATACCTAGAAAGTAAATTTTTTTGGATTTTTTTAAATGCAGTATTATTTAATTTTAAAAATAAAATATACTCTTCTTTCAGCAAAATATCCTATCTACGATATTTAAGGTACTTCCCCTTCATGTCCCATAACTTTGGGACGCCCTGTATAGCTATTCGCAACAAATTGCGTACGCACTATCATCATTTACATACGTAAGCTGTCTGAACATTAGGCAAATCATTAACTATGTGGTAGAAGCAATTAGTAGCCACATTTAGGTGTTTGCGGTGGTTGTAATTTAAGAGGCGACGAGAGGGGTCACGTCACCATATAATTTACACACTATCGACTGTTTCCTCTGTGGCTTTTGACCCATTAGAGCCAGACCGGTTACAGAAATAAAGAAAGAAAAAACATTTATTCATGACACAACATAATATACACATTAAAACACAAAATAAACAAAAATACAAAAATAAAAAGTAAGTGCCACAAAATGGACTCCAATTCAGCATATTCGCTGGTCTTCCATTGGAGCCATTAGTGAGGTCACGGTTGGTAACATAACATAAAACTGGCAAGTTACACTTTTTGTGAAATTTTTATTTTCAAATTTACACTTGTTGTCAGGGACCGGATCCGGTATTTTACAAAAACCTCGAAATAGCCCAATATTTTAAAATGATTTATACTCTTTGTGTCCTGCTCAATATAATATGTAATTTACAATATCATATTTTTAAATTACTCCATTAACTTAGAATTTATATACCGAAGAACGAAAAAGAACGAAAAAAAATCGTTATATTTGTATGGAGAAAATAACGGTTCCCTGCTAGATCAATTTGTGTAAGTGTTGAATGTTTCGTCGCTGTGCCTACAAAAGTCGCTATGTGTTTTTTTTTAGATTTTTGGATTTTAACGCCATTTTGAACCTAATTTCAATATCTATACGCTCCAAAAACAGCGGTGAGGCTATCTTTAATAGTTCAGGATATATGAATTTTAGCTATGTGATATCCATATATTCCTAGTGATTTAACAAATTTGCCACAGCATAAATTCAAGTCTCAGGTTAAGCGCTACTTGATAAGTAAGGCGTATTATACCGTTAACGACTTCATAAATGATAAGGATGCTTTTAAGCCAGTACCTTAACGTGTTCGGTAAATCATATACATAAGTGAATGTTTACTATCATACTAGTGTTTCATATTGTTACCATTAATTATAGATCTGACGTAAGATAGTCATTATCTTAGTTTTTTTTTTTTTTCCGTATTACTAATATGTAGTCTTGACACTTGGAGACTTTATACATCTCCGAGATTATCTTTTTATTTTTATTTTTCCTATTTTAATGTACATTATGTCGACACTTAGAGTCCTTTTACACCTAAGTAATTTTAATTTTGTATTCAGATTTTCTGTCCTAGTTATTTCTATTTCTATTTTTTTTTTCTTGTGATAGTTGTCATATATGTAACGGGCAAGTACGAATATAAATTCTCATGAGACTATATATGGTCAGCATTCATAGTATTTAAATTATATTGTCTGCCTGATAGCTTGCACAGTCATGCTCACTTTAAGGTCTCTGCTTACGGTGGCGTCGTTGATCGGGTCGCCACTTTCCCGAAAGAAGGTTGAGGGGAGGCGATGGCTGAGATACGCGTCATACTCGTGAACGGGTGCTGTTTGCGGAGACCGGTCTAATCAAGCTCACTCATGGCTTAAATTCAAACAATTTTCCTGCTGTTCTTGATATGAGAAATTGAATTCGCTACATGTTTGTTTATTTATGATTATTTAGTATTATGACGCATGGAGACCTTATACATCTCTGAAACATTTAGTGAAATGTATCCGTTTGTTTTCTTTTTACTCTGACAACTAGAGACCTTTACATCTCTAGCAGTATAATAATGCTAATTTTAACGTTTAACTAAAAACAATTGTATGCCCATTTACATATATCTTTACATCTATACATTTCTCAAAATTCATTAAATTTATATAATTGTTCTGACTATTAGAGACTTCATCTCTAGTTAATGTACTATATCTGTATTTATATTAAATCAAATTTATGTTTCGTTTTTAATTAATGCATGTTAGCCGTAAGATGTTATAAAACTATTATTTGAAAAAAGTAAGTCCCGCTGAGTTTCTTGCCGGATTCTTCTCAGGCAGTGGTGTAGGGTTAGAACCGGAGGTAGTTTTTTTTCTCTCATTCGCTATTTAGTTTAACGATTCAAAAGCGCTCGTTGCTGGGCCTAATTGAATAAAGAATATTTTGACTTTGACTTTGACTTTGACTTTGACTTTAAATCTCTTACTAAAAACAGTAAGTGCAAAAAATCACATGACTGTTTTATATTACTATGAGTGACTTTTTACAATAGGACCCGTTATGTGGTTTTAGGCACATAGCGGGATTTTTTATAAATTAAATAAGAACAAATATGGCCCGATATGTGCTTTTCCGCACATAGTGCTACATCGCGTTCGTAGACTATGCTTTAGACAAAGTCTTAAGGTGCGTATAAACCAAGCGAACAAAGAGCTAGAACCAGAATAGAGCATTGATTCTTGATCTTTTAGTGTAAAGGTGCGTGCAGACTAAAAGAGCATTCGCTCATTCTATCGACGCTCTACGAAGTTCTTTTTGTGTAAACAGAGACAGAGCATTCTTTCGTTGTTCTTATAGATTCTATAAATATTCTACGAATATTCTAAGAATGGTCGCTCGCTTGGTGTAAACGCTCATCCGAGCGTGCGAACAGTCGCCTAGAGCATTATTTCGTGTTCGGAATTCGGGGACGTGCTCGTTCTAGCCGTTCGTGGATCGAGGCACTAAACTTCTGAGAAAAATAAAAAACCGACCAAGAGCATGTCGGGCCATGGTCAGTGTGGGGTTCCGTATTTATTCAAAAACGGCTGGACCGATTACGTTCGAAATAGTTTCATTTTAAAGTATATAAAGTATAATCAGAGATCGGACAAATATGTGTCATTGTTCCCAATAATATGGACATGACTAAGTTCCTTGATCATTTACCTATAATAATTTTCAGAAAATTACCAATTTGACACCGGTAACTATGAAAACCTTTGTAAATAATCACCTTAAAGCTTCGAAATTAAATTTCAATAAATTATCGTTTAATTATTCACTTAATCAACTTTGAAGTGATGTTCATATTATTGCGAACAATGACGCACATTTTGTCTGATCTCTGCTCATAATACATAATATATTATATACCTACCTACCCATTTTTTTTGCTTACCTTCGTATATTCAGACAATGCTTCAATTATTGCAGCACACACTTCAGATGTAATTAGACATATCGAAGATTTCGAAATTTTACTAAAATACATGAGGCTGTCATATGAATCTCTCGTCGCCAAAAATCGTAATGTAATTGCTAGCCTGTCGTATGCCGGAATCGAGTCACTGTAATTCGTATTTGATTTGCTAATTTTATCTTTAATCAGAGACAATAAATATAATCAAAGTCCTCTGATGCCATTGAATGTTTTTATATTGACCACTTTCTTCTTGTTCTTTCAGACTTCTCATTATATCACCTATATTATCAAGTGTCCTCCTTTGCATTAGATTTGTAACCCACCAACGTCTCTTCCTTCTTTTTTTTTAATCAATTTAGGTACTCAATATTATATACGCCGAACTCGCAATTAAAATATCTGTTTCTGAGTCCGACATAGTGTATAGGTGAAAAACTTAAGAAAGTCACCTGTTGTACGTGTGAGTGACGTATTCGAATAGAGAACACATATTTGAAATTAGTAACACAAACAAAACAAATGCCTATTCGAACACGTCACTCACACATACAACAGGTGACTTTATTAAGTTTTTCACCTATACACTAGATGACTAGACTAACCGCCCGACGAATGAGCAACGGGCGCTCGTTCGCCTGGTCTAACTAAACAGCTCTAGAGCATATTATGCTCTAAGAATCAGTTCTTGGATTGCGCTCTATAGTTCTTGGTTTGCGTTCTTGCTCGTTGATATTTTGGTGTAAACGCTGAGAACGAACTTCCGTTTACACTAAAAGATCAAGAATCAATGCTCTATTCTGGTTCTAGCTCTTTGTTCGCTTGGTTTATACGCACCTTTAACGGAAGTTTGTTCTCAGCGCTTACACCAAAATATCAACGAGCAAGAACGCAAACCAAGAACTAGAGCGCAATCCAAGAACTGATTCTTAGAGCATATGCTCTAGAGCTGTTTAGACCAGGCGAACGAGCGCCCGTTGCTCATTCGTCGGACTCAAAACAGATATTTTAATTGCGAGTTCGGCGTATATAATATTGAGTAAATTGATTAAAAAAAAGAAGGAAGAGACGTTGGTGGGTTACAAATGTAATGCAAAGGAGGACACTTGATAATATAGGTGATACAATGAGAAGTCTGAAAGAACAAGAAGAAAGTGGTCAATATAAAATCATTGATAGAATGGCATCAGAGGACTTTGATTATTTATTGTCTCTGATTGAAGATAAAATTAGCAAATCAAATACGAATTACAGAGACTCGATTCCGGCACAAGACAGGCTAGCAATTACATTACGATTTTTGGCGACGGGAGATTCATATGACAGCCTCGGCAGTATTTTAGTAAAATTTCGAAATCTTCGATATGTCTAATTACATCTGAAGTGTGTGCTGCAATAATTGAAGCATTGTCTGAATAAACGAAGGTAAGCAACAAATTAAATAGGTATATATGTATTATGAGCAGAGATCAGACAAAATGTCCGTCATTGTTCGCAATAATATGAACATCACTTTAAAGTTGTGAATAATTGAACGAATAATTTCTTGAAATTTAATTTCGAAGCTTTAAGGTGATTATTTACAAAGATTTTCATAGTTACCGGTATCAAATTGGTAATTTTCTGAAAATTATTATAAATGATCAAGGAACTTAGTCATGTCCATATTATTGGGAACAATGGCGCATATTTGTCCGATCTCTGATTATACTTTATATAATTTAAAATGAAACTATTTCGAACGTAATCGGTCCAGCCGTTTTTGATTAAATACGGAACCCCACACTGAGCATGGCCCGACATGCTCTTGGTCGGTTTTTTATTTTTCTCTGAAGTTTAGTGCCTCGAGCCACGAACGGCTAGAACGAGCACGTCCCCGAATTCCGAACACGAAATAATGCTCTAGGCGACTGGTCGCACGCTCGGATAAGCGTTTACACCAAGCGAGCGACATTCTTAGAATATTCGTAGAATATTGATAGAATCTATAAGAACAACGAAAGAATGCTCTGTCTCTGTTTACACAAAAAGAACTTCGTAGAGCGTCGATAGAATGAGCGAATGCTCTTTTAGTCTGCACGCACCTTTACGACACTTGCCGAAGATTTCCTGTGACTATTATGACTGAAACATGTTTTGTTTTTGTATTATTGAAGAACCATATCTTTCATAAAAATAACTATGTATATGACAAATATTATCAAGGTGTGTAAAATTTTGTAACTAGTTATTTTAACCAAGTTAAAATAAGACAGATAGAACCTTTGGACGACTGAAACAAAAACAGCTATGTGACATATTATTGATAATATTATTTATTCTCGTTAAAAAAACTGAGATTTATATTTAGAAAATACATTAAAATATGTGAAACTGGACATATTTTTCAAAATAAAATATTGGCCTACTTTGAGTGAACAAGATTCAAAATAAACAGTTTTTTGTGTCTCCTGTAAAGTAGCAATAAAACCGGCCAAGTGAGAGTCGGACTCACGCGCGAAGGGTTCCGTACCATTATCAATTTATTATTAAAAAATACAGTTAAATCAACCTACCTCAAAAACTGTAGGAGATAATTTAATCAAACCAAAAATCGTTGATAGAGTTTATTAATGTGCATAACATATATTTTTTTTAGAATTTTTTATCGCGTAGTTCAAAAAATAGAGGGGGGGACACATTTTTCAGACTTTGAGAGCTGATATCTCGAAAACGATTTGCTTAAATAAAAATAAGATTTATAAACCTTCATATCATTTTCAAAGACCTTTCTATTAATACCCCACACACTCATATACAACTAAAAAAATTTTCTATCCCTCAGTTACATGTATGGAGGGCCCCCACCCCAATAGTTTTTTTTACAATTTAGTATCATAATCCTGTAGCGGTTTATACAACACATATTCTTACCAAATTTCGTTACTGTAGCATTAATAGTTTCCGAGTAAATCGGCTGTGACAGACGGACAGACGGACAGACGGACATGACGAATCTATAAGGGTTCCGTTTTTGCCATTTTGGCTACGGAACCCTAAAAAAACACATAGCGACTTTTGTAGGAACAGCGACGGTTTACTATTTCGCATGCGGCCCCTTAACGAAGCCTTAGGCAACATTCAGGAATTTCGAATCACCTTATAATGTGATCGCACTCAATTTCTTGCTCGATGACAAAGACACTGAGATTAAGCTGTTTCGCCGTAAATAGGTCATCGATTCTCTTCTAATTTAAACTATCGTGAATTATATCAATATTAAGAAGGCAATATAAAGTGTATACTTGTTAATCTCAAGTTCTTGTAGAAAACAAAAACCTCTAAGACGTACTTTTATGTTATTCCTAAGGTTCTCTCACCTTACCATTTCATCTATTATGTATGAAATGGAAAAGTGTTTTCAAAAAAAGGCGATATAGGTACTAGTAGCCTATTTCACCATGGTCTAAATAATATAATAATTAATCATGAAACTTCTATTAATGCCCCAAGTAATCTGTCCAACTTAACGCAAAAAATAAACATGAACATCCTGTACCTACACTATAAATTAAAATACATCATTTACCTGTACCACTCGGCCATTTTAAAGTGACCGACCGGTATTGTCATCTCATCTGCCTCGAAAGTTGAGTACGTGGATTCGATCCCCGCCTCGGATGTAGGTGATCTTGGTCTTTTTTCTTATAGGACATCTAATATATTTTAATAAAATTCGCTTTAAGGATTACATCCCGCTGCATACGAATACGAAGGCAAAATCAAATAACTCAATGACTTCAAAGAACCCTTGTTGAATCGAAAGATCTGATGCATAAAAATAATTAAATAAATGTAATAAAATAAACCCTATTTTTTGTGAAACAATTTAAATTGCTTATACTTAACGCGTAGGTATAGTACATTTCTCTTATCAAAGTCTGAAGTGGCAGTGGGCCGGGCACATTGCGCGTAGTACCGATGGCCGTTGGGACAGGAAGGTTCTTGAGTGGCGGCCACGTACCGGAAGGCGTAGCGTGGGTAGGCCCCCCACAAGGTGGACCGATGACCTGGTGAAGGTCGCAGGAGTCCGCTGGATGCGGGTGGCGCAGGACCGGTCATTGTGGCAATCTTTGAGGGAGGCCTATGTTCAGCAGTGGACGTCTTTCGGCTGATATGATGATGATGATGATGATAGTACATTTCAAATACGAAGGCCCGATGCCACTCGAAACATTTGTCATTTAATTGGTCCACTATAATTTGGCACGTGTCATACACCGATGTATGCATAAAATATCACGCCACAAAAGGATATTGCCAGGTATCTTTCGTTACCACTGATCCTATTTGTTGACGCCTAATGACTTTGTCAAGTGGAATCGGGCCTTCGTATTTGAAATGGACTTTACAGTTTTCATACCATCGGCTGACAAGCAAAACTCACTATAAAAACTGTCACTACTCTTAGCAACCTCTTATGTCAGTATTGTATCAGAACTGAGATAAGAGCTTTATTTCAAGTAGGTATTTGTTACTTAGTGAGTTTTGCTTGTCAACTGACGATACTTTCTATGCATCCCGCTCGTACCTACTGGTGTATTAGTGCGAGCAAGCAGGATAGAAAGTAAATACGCGTTAATAATGCGGTGACAGCTCATGGTACGGCTACTGAGCCGAAAATAAGCAAGAAAGATTGTTGTATTCAGTGGAATATGCGGTGGAAAACGACTATTTTTGCGGGTAGTTATAAATTTTATTAGGGTTATCATTTCTGTACTCCTTTTTAAACGTAATAAAGGAGGAAAAAGATAAAAGATAGTACGCGTTGAAGAGAAATAAGTTAACGCGACGTATAAGTCATAGGTGAAGAGCGGTTAATATAAATAAACTCTTTATACACCTATTCAAAAACGACTTTTTCTTCACATTTGCTGTCTAAGCGCACCATTGCTTGCATGCATAGCGGGAATAATAGAAAAGTGAAATTCCCTAATAAGAGTAATAGAAATGTCAGTACGTCATTTAATAATATTTTGTCATAAAACTTATTTTCTTGTCGGCAAGTGTGATGAAAAACATTGTATACATTATTTTATTTTATTTTATGTTATTTATTTGGAAAGCAAACAGCAACAAGTGAGCAGGATGTAAGGTTTCTAGTAACCTGTATAGACATTCACTTATTCCCTTAACAGCTCTCACTAAGACATATATCAACAGGAATATTACTACACTTAACATGTGGATAAAGTACAAACTACTTATTTATAAATATTAATGACAAACCAATAGGTAAAAGCAAAATTTATAAGACAATACCTAATTTACAACAGCGTAAAATTATAGTATTTATTTGTTACAAAATAAGATTTATGAAAACATACAAAAGTATTTATCCATAGCTAATTTTATTATTTTTGTTTTGAATTGGTACTTACTGATATTAAAGATGTCGACTGAAACCCAAAACCTATTATACGCGTCACAAATACGGTGCAAAGGAGCGCGCACCCCGGCGTGGCTAGAGGAGAGCGGGACGGCGAACGAGGCGAGGGATCGTAGTGAGCGCGCATTGTTGCGCGCAGGGACTCGGAAGCGAAGTTGCTCGAGAAGGTTACGGTTGGTAAGCAGAATACTAACTCGAGTCATCAGCCTACGGCGTCGGTCTTCTAACACTCTCGTTAGTAATTCCCTACTTACCTCCCTTGATGCACAATTGTACTATTTACACCACCTATTCAAAAACTACTTTTTCTTCCCTGCTAGAAAGTGGATCAAAGTGGCACTTTGTTCAAGGACTTTCTGTTGCCAGCTTAAAAAATAACAATTTTAGTTACGAATCCATTGCGCAAAACTATGAAATATGTCTATTATTATTTTTCTCATAGGTGGTGTGAAAGACGGCATGTGTCACACGCAGGGAAGAAAAGACACGTATTGGAAAAGGTGGTTTGAAAACAAATATTGCGTTCACATCAATTACGATTTCTTCAGAATCGACTTTGTACATAAATATTAAATATATAATGGACCTATAATATTTTCTTCGGTTACCACGCGGATTACACATGAAATTAAACTATGAAAACGGATAAACTCGCGTTTATTAACTAATTTTTACTTCATCCCGACGTTTCGAACACTTTATAGGATTCCTGGTCTGCGGGCGACACCCACGAACCGCGAAAATGTACACGAGTTTATCCGCTTTCATAGTTGTATTCCATATTTAATGTATCTTTTATTTTTCTTATGGGTGATGTGTGATGTGAGAAGCAGTACCTATGTGACATAAACGATATCAAAATTACTTCCATCTTGGGCGCTAACACATGAATACCTTATTCCTCGATCCTTGATAATACTTAGGAAACGTTTCTCTTGTAACTTGGACCATTCGGAGAGTTATGGTCCAAGTGGCCACTGTTGGCGCGCCCCACATTAATAAGGACTTATCTGCTCCTCGCCTGTCTTATTTATTTCAGTTACATCTTTATTACGCTAAACAGTTTAGCTGTACCTTGCGAGCTTCTAGTTTTGTTACTACTTACTTATTTTATTTCGTGTATCTTTGTACAGACGCCATGAGAGCTGACATAAATAATAAAATAAATAAATATCTTGAGACATCTTACACAAATCGACCTAGTCCCACGGTAAGCTCAATTAAGGCTTGTGATGTGGTACCAGGCGAAGATAATATATAATAGATAGATACATATATCGTCCTATTACTGCAAATACCAGCTACGAGCACGTATTATGTCATTTGAAAATTAATTTAAATATATCATGTTAATTAAATTAATTCTGCCAAAACCTGATTTGTGCAGATAGCAGGTATTTGCAGTAATAGGACGATATAATACTTGAATACATAGACAGCCATGACGAAGGAACAAATATTATATTTTGCTTGATTTTTGCTGTTTACTCGATTGTATCCTTTATATCCTAACTTGTATCATCATCATCATCATGTCAGCCGAAAGACGTCCACTGCAGAACATAGGCCTCCCCCAAAGATTGCCACAATGACCGGTCCTGTGCCACCCGCATCCAGCGGACTCCTGCGACCTTCACCAGGTCACCAGTCCACCTCGTGGGGGACCTTCCATCTTACTATCTTGTATCCTAAACTAATTGCAGTAATCTCTTTGACTGATATATTCTACGTTTGCGGAAGCATAAAATATATTAGACACAGGAGGCAATAAATTTAACGTATTGTCGATATTTCATCGACCGATAAATCACTGGGTACAATTCCCGTGTACATATACATCATCAGCCTATATCAGTCCACTGCTGAACAAATGCCTCTCCTTAGCCCATGCGTATCGAGGCATTAGGAAGTAAATGCCCATGATTTTACCGGCACATGTGTTTCCTCATACTTATAAGTTGAGACCCTTTAAACGAAGCGTGAAGAAGCATCTAGCGGGCCAGCAAGGCGGTGGCAACTGACAGGTTACTGCTGATCTCCTGTTTGTTGCCGCCGCGATTTGGGCTCAACGTTTCACTGACGATCAGGTGGAGTGGAGCCACTTTGTGCCTATATAAAAAAAAATCACCACGCTGGGCAAGTGGGTTGGCGATTCCCGTGCAGCTGCGCTAAAATGGTTAAGGGCGCCCGCTAGCTAAAAAAAAAAAATCATGGGACATCTTACACAAATCGACCCAGCCCCACTATAAGCTCAATTAAGGCTTGTGATGTGGGTACTAGGCGACGATATACATAATAGATAGATACTTAAATACATACACAGCCATGACCAAGGAACAAATATTTGTGATAAATAAATACACAAATAATGCCCTCGCCGGGATTCGAATCCGGAACCTCCAGCTTCGTAGGCAGGGTTAATACCAACTAGGCTAAGGCTGACAAAAGCTGATGTGGATCACCCAGAACGAACGCTTGTCTATTAAGAAATTGTATGAACGCCGCTAACTAGTGCGGGTGCGTGCGACGGATTTTAACACTAAGCGGCAATCGTATAAGATAAGTAAAAAAATGTAAGAGAATGTCATAGATTCGCACGAAAAGTCAAAGATTATTATAGTCACTTCACGTGACTTATGGCTTACAGTGCTTCATTGTTAGAATTCAAATTACGACAAGATACTGTTGTTCATGATAAGCGAAAGTTGCTAAGTGTAGTAACAGTTTTCACATTGAGGTTATGTAGCAGATATTTGCTGTTTTCCAATACCAATATCAATTTCATTTTCGCGCCCACTAAATAAATGCAAACCAAACTTGCTCATGCATACAAAAATTCTAAAGTAAATCTCTCAAAATTTAAGATAACCAACAATCTCTGAGGCATAACCGATTTCTGAAAACTTTAACTTAAACTGCGTTCTAAAATCAACTTTATATTCTACTTTAAAGAACTCAGTAGGTACTTTTAACTTGAACTTTATTTATCTTTGTAAAGATTTCAAGGGTGGGGCAGTTCCTTTAAAAGTTAGTGTTGTTTTAGTCTGATTTGGTGAATTTCAATGAGGACCCTAACAAAATGTTTATGTTTAAAACATTTCACTTTTAGACTGTTTAGAAATAAGATTAAAGTAAATTGCTTTTAATATTTAGATTCATAGGAACTTCTTTGACCTTTATGGGGTTCCTCTATTCCTCTAACTATACGTCGAAGCCATTGAACCTTTTTGACGTCAACGATTGATATACATATTGGCACCGCAGGTTCAACGCCAAAGACCGATATATAAGTCTAGGTCCACAGAGCAATATAGACCTACGCGCATGTGCGTAAAATCCAATTTCAGTTATGACATTTTGTTAACGTGGCATGTGAGTGACAGCTTTTGTATTTTACGTATCGTCTTTTCGATTGACTTACATAAAGTTACTTAATAGTACATTACGACACAAGTGCGAAAAACATGAAATTCGAAACTTGTGGCGATGTTTTAAAACACGACCGACAGGGAGTTACGTATTTCGTTTTTGCACGTGTCTCGTACGACGTTTTTAGTGCAGATGGCTCTCCGAAGTTTTGAACCTGACGTAAAATGACACACTTCTCGCATTGGAGCCTAAAAAAGGCACCATCTGTACTAAAAAGTGTGTATTAAGTTAGAGTTCGTGTACTAATTTCTCCAACAAAAATGTTCCCCGTTCTACAACCCTATGTAATAAAATCATAGCATAGACTTATAAAAGCTTGTGGGTGCTATACAGCGTGTGTATTTGATACGGGCGAATATTTTAGTGGCGATTACTATCGGACCTAGGGAACCTATTTACATAAATTTTATTTTAGAAATTAAGGTATTTTTTTTTCATACAAAATAATTGAGCCCGCAATGTATTGCATCCACTGGTAGCCACATTACTTAAAGTAGACATAAGTATCTAAACGTCATACGAGTCTCATGTCAGTTGGCCGGCATACATTACTGCTGGGTTGCACTTTAGAAAAATCATTACACCTAATCAACAACAAAATTTAACGAAATGGTTATCTTATACGACTCGTAGGATCAGATATTATAGCTGGATTAATTATTCGCCCGTATCAAATACCCACGCTGTATACACTAGCCCCACAACGTAGCCCCATCACGTCGGGGTCACCAGTTGTGGGGCTAGAGTACCTATATAGCACCCACAAATCAGAAGGCGTGTTGTATTCGTATTTACAAATATATTTACATTAATTACAGAATAATTTACAATTCATAGTTTACAACTAGTTAGCAGGGTCGCGTTTTATAAAGTTACAATTTACAATTTCGCTGTTTGCCTCTCTTAATTTCTAGCCAACATGTGCATGCGTTAGAGAGGCAAACAGCGAAATTGTAAATTGTAACTTTATATAACGCGACCCAGATATCACCACAATATTACTAAGATTTGAACGGAACAGACACTACAGACAGCAATATTGTTCGTTTTGTTACCATGGCAACGGCGGCTCAGCGCGCCTGCGCGCGGACTTAGCGCATTCACATAGGCATGCAGTGTGGTAGGTCACCACAAGCTGTTAACTTTTGACCACCAAGTGGACAGCTTTTGTTTTTCCGACTGAAAATGACCCAACTGGTAGATAAAATATTGAAGTCCGTTCCGGCAAGGTATGATTCATCATATCAGCCGAAAGACGTCCACTGTAATGTTGAACATTGACCTACTCCAAAGATTGCCACAATGACCGGTCCTGTGCCACTCGTATCCAGCGGACTCCTGCGACCTTCACCAGATCTAATTCGTTGACTTCAATGGAATTAATACTGAAGTTCAGTATGACAGCAATAGCTTTGAAATTTTCCGGAAATAATCCCGATTATTCCCAAATGCCTCGATTTTTTGAACTCTTTTGAAAAAAAAAACAATGTAAGTTTCCACTTTAATTTTCGACTCGAAACCAATTTTAATTACTTAACTCTATTTTAACTTACGAAAGGCGAAATCGATGTCATATGGGAAAAGTCAATTGAAATAGATGGAAGGAGTGACTGACAATGACAATGATTTTTTTTTTTTAACTCTAAAAAAATGTCTTACACGTTACTACGATATTTAAGGTACTTTCCCTTCATGTCCTTTACTTTTGGCACGCCCTGTATAATTATGTACCTATACTATAACAGATACCTATATTCATACAGCATGTCTCCGCCAACAAACTGTTTTACAGTTTGGCGGGCAATATACTAATTGTAGCCAAGTTGTTTTTTTTCGGAATAAATGATTTATTTATTATTTGTTTTAGTAAATTTCGTACAGATTCTTACTTAAAGACAAAAAACCATGACTATATGAGGAACACACATTTCAGTAACAGATTCGCCTGAATCGAACCCGGGACTACCAGCAATTCAGCTATGCTATTCTCTTATTCACACATTCGACGCTGCGTTCGTCAATGAGCTTGACGACGTGACAGCCTTTTCACTTCGACGTAGAGCGCAGCGCTGCGAAAAACGGTATTCACTAACGTAGGACAGCGTCGTCGAACTGTAGGTGGTAACTCTCGAGGCAGTGTAGTTCCAGCTCACGCCGCATTCGTCGCCGAGCGCTAGTGTCGTTTAAAGTGCATTAGTGAATACCATTTTTAGGCTCGACGCTGCCGCAGCGCTGACACAGCGCTGTTAGCAAGGCGGTTTCCTTAGTGAATAACACTGCAGGCAAGGCCACGAAGTACTGAATTCCGAAAGCCAAAAGGATGATACTGAATGATCATTTCTAAGTACCTAACGGAAGTTTCCATGTTTTCTTAATAACACAAACATTTACTCTCGCTTCATTGAAAATACTCAAATTCTGATAATAACCACTTAATGAAAACATGTCCTTTTCGAATCAATTTCACACTACCATGTTACAATGCCTCAGTAGTATTCATCTATTACGTAGTGGTAGTCATTATGATTATTAAATCAATTATATTTCTACTAATATTTCAATATGTTTCAAGTGAATATAAGGGTGAAAGTTTTCCAGAGAAATATTTTGAGCCGGATGACGCGGTTCCTGAATATTCAGACGTGGATTATTATTTGCAAAGTTTGAATAAAGTGCTTGGATATATGGCGTATTTCGCAAATAGTACAGATATTAATAGAGCATTGGGAATGTTTTACATGAAATGTACGTATGTACATACATACATAATTTTACCGTGTGTACATGTACAACGCGAGTGGTTAGCGATCCTCTAGCGTTCTGGACATGTTTTATTTTCAAGGTTTTTTATAATTTTTCAAAGTTTTTAATAACAATAGGAAACACTAACCCCCTTATTCATAAACGTCTGCTAACTTAACAAGCCGCTAATAATTGTTTGTCCCTTTCGGTCTTAACAATGTATCCAGAAGAGCAAAAGGGACAAACAATTATTAGCGGCTTGTAAGTTAGCAGACGTTTATGAATAAGGGGGTAAGTATATCAAAAAGATCACTCTTCTATGAAAAAAACACCTAAAAAATCTCAGAAAATTCAGACTTCTAGCTCTATAACTGTCGCGAAATTACGAGTACAGAAGGTTGAAAATGACCTGAATGGCTTCGAGAAAAGGATGGTACGGCCGTGCCTTTTTTTCTTCGACTTGACAGGGACACTGCCTAACCCCCAGATACCTATTCGACAGTAGAATATCCTCGCTAAATAAACTAACCACTATTTGATAAAAGATTGATGATGGGCAGCAGCGTCATCATAGTGGACACATTACTGCGATCGCCAATCCGCTTGCCCAGCGTGGCGATTATGGGAATTTAACTCCTAATGCGTTTATATGCATAGTTAATAGGAGAGGCCTACGTCTAGCAGTGGACTATCATAGGCTGATGATAATGATGATGATGAAATAAACGAAATTTTTTATCATGTATGATTCCAGCCATTCTTAAGAGAACCATCATCGAAAATAAGCAGAAAATACATACAGATGAAGAGAAGTTAATGCGGACCGTCATTTTAAAAGCAGATGATATTTTGTCTCATTTTTACGCTAATCTTATAAGGCCATTGGATTGGTCATACATTCTAAAAAGAGGTAAGCAATTAAGTCTAATGGGCCGCGTGGTGACAGTAGTAATACATTTACCACCACCGCTACTTTTCCCGTGGGTGTCGTAAGAGTCGACTAAGGGATTAAAGTTGTGCTGACCATACGTTTGGGCTTGTGCATAAATCACGCGAGGTCCTATAGGGGGGGGAGGGGGTCCAAGAAAAAATTACGAAAGATCACGTTAGAGGAGGGGGTACAAGGAAACCTCACGTGTATTTTTTAACATGAACAAAGTAAGAAAAAAAATGGAGCGGGATGAAAAACTATCGAGCTTACCTAAATAGGTACGTTGCGAGCGTTAAATTTAGATGTATGTATAAATACACGTGAGACTGCAAGGGGGAGGAAGGGTAGCCAAGAAACTCACCAAACATCGCCAGGGGAAGGGAGGGGTCAAAAAGTAGCCGAAAAAACCTCGCATGATTTATGCATGAGCCCTTTTAATGAAGAATGTAGGTAAGCACCCGCATCATCATAGTGGATCGTCAATCCACTCACGACCGCCATTGCCAACCCGCTTGCCCAGCGTGGCGATTATGACTATTATGAGTATTGCCTCGTAATTCATAGGTATTAGAAAAAGCATAGGAGAATCAAATAAGCTGCTGATGTAATGTGAAATACAATAGATCTGTCTTTTTCTTTAAAGTTATGATTAATTCCAATAAAATGAAGATTGACATGACATTAAATAAGCTGAATAAACAGCTTTCTATTCGATTCTACCCAACTAGCAAAATATAGTCATATAGAAGTTGAGACAACGTTTTGAATATAACTTCTAGTCTACTTTGGTTGGTCATATAAACGTAAAGTAAACGGTTATAAAAGGCGAAAGTGGCGCAAATTATAAGACTTATTGGTGAGATAAAGGTTAAATAAAGGTTTGCATGGCGACTTAAATCGTTTATTAAAGGTATTGTAACGATTAAGGAATGACCAAAACGTTGTATAAAGAGTACAACAAAAACCTTTACGCGACCTAAATATCAAATAAATGTTTTATTACTGACCATTTTGTTTTATAGAAGGTTTAGTATAACCCTTACTCATTGCTTATCGGACTCTTAAGTTACATAAATGTTTTTAAGTTTTATTTATAAAACTGCTTCTGACATTTATTTTAGATACGCGCAAAACTTGGCGTGTGTGACAAAAAAGTGTACGGAAAAATAATACAAGGTAATTTTATAAGATTTGTAATAGAAATTATTGTTCTATATATTGAGCGTTTGCACATTTGGCGTGAGCTGAATTCGTATGGGAAGGTCACTTTACCGTTAAAGTTTATGATGATATACAGTTTTTTGCTGTCGCGCTCTTAATATATTCGAAAAAATTATAATTTATAACAATATTTCTTCATATTTTATTATAGTTAAGGTTAGCCATTTTGGAACAAGTCAGGGATTTATACTTATACGACTACAATATAACTTTATCTTAAGTAAAGGTTTTTATAACGACTACAAATTGTCCGCCATTACTAAGCCGCCATTACTAGTCCGCCACTTCGTTTGTACCGTTTCCACGATGTAACGTCCATGGATTTTTTCTTTTAAATAGTACTGTGATGCTCACGAAATGGCGACTGATGTTTTATAATATTAATTTCAAATCGACTATAAATTGCATGATGTTTTATAACCGTAACTTAAAATCAATTTAAAAACATATAGTCCAATAAAAGGAATATAACGAGTTCGGCAACAACTAAAGGTTTTTCAAAGTTTTTGTTTGACGTTAATATAACCAATGGTTGAATAAAAGGTAGATAACAGTCCCGCTGATATCTTTTTGTCATATTGAAGTTACCTTCAATACCGCTATATAACTGTCGAGATAAGGTTTTATGATATCACTTATACAACAATAAAATTATGTAGACGTTGTAAAAATGACCTTATTACGACGGTTCTGTTTTTTCTAAACCCTTTATAAGACGAAAACGTTTATACAACTTTGAACATCATTTAGTAAACGTTTTCTTTAAAACCTCTACATGATTGTTATATAATTAAGTCGCAAAAACGTTTATTTACCATAGTAATTAGACTATTTGGTAGGACGACTAAACTATCAGATTTATAACGTTTATTTGACTGACAGGTTAACTAAAAACGACTATAAAACTCTTATATGGCTAAAGGTCGTATAACTCTTGATTTATATGACTTCTTTGCTAGTTGGGTAAGTCCGCTATTTGGACTTTTAGTGTTAAATTGTGCAAAGCTTAAATAAATAAATAAAAATTGACCAAAGCAATATATCAAACACTAAAAAACCTGACCGCTTGTTCTCCATAAATAAGAAGTGTATACCTAGTTTATTTACCTAAGTAAAATGAACGATTAATCATTACATGTTTTTACTTAGGTACACAACTCAGTTATCGAGAACATTCTTCTTAAGGTGCGTTCAAACCAAAAGAGCATTCGCTATTCTAACCCCCCACTCTACGAAATTCGATCGTTACACAAAACGTGATTGGTGATTTCGTAGAACGGGGGATAGACAGCGAATGCTCTTTTGATTTGAACGCACCTTTACAAATCACCGAAATTTCTATGGAATATTTCGCAACCTAGGAAACTTCAGATGCTAGTTTTAAAATATTTTCTAAAATATTTTTTTCAGCCACCTGGCTCCTTAAGGAAGAGGAGCTCCAAATAGAAGCCATTGGTGAATTTAAAAGGAATCGATTCAGAAAATGGATTTTAAGTAAAGTCTCCATCAACGACTATGAGCAAGATATGGATGAACTTAAATTGCCCAAAGAGGAATACGTGAGGCTGGCTGAGGAAGTCATAGAGTCCATGGAGATGACAATAAATATAGACGATTCAGGTAACTGTAATTAATTGAATCAGGCGTTAAGGTACACTCGGGTAAGACCGGACTATTTTTCGGTGAATTGAAAGGATGTCACAAAAAAAACATAAATTTATTCGCACTAACTTTTACATGCAAATGTGTAATGTACTTACGTGATAAAAAAGAAATCAAGTTTTCAATATAAATTTACTTGATGCCGCTCAACCGAATAGCTGAGGAGTAATCGACACTCAAACTTGCACAATTTTTTTTTCAAGACACCCAACTGAAAACTTCTAGCTAGTGGAGACCACGGTTTGGCAAACGCAGAGTAAGAAGTGATGAACAGACGATATAAAGAAGATTGCCGGGAGGCGCTGGATACAGGTCGCTTCCAACCGGTGTATGTGGAGGTCCAAAGGGGAGACCTATGTTCAGCAGTGGACGTCTTAAATGGCCAGCCACACCGTCGTAGTCATAGTCAACAATGTCATACTTGTAGTAAATAGCACGCCGTTTTGCTGGTCACGCAGGCGGTGTGTAATCTAATATGACATTCACATACGCTACAACGCGCACGTCACGCACACGCACACACGCAACCAGTGTGGCTTGGCCTAGGTTTTTTAGGTCATCATCATCTCAGCCATAAGACGTCCACTGATGAACATAGGCCTCCACTCTGGACCTCCACATGTACCGGTTAGATGGGCATTTTCACTTCTAGGGACACCCAATTAGCTTAACTCTCACAAAAAAGTTAACTTCGATGTCAGTTTTGTAACGCCAACTAAGCATTAAATATTAACAAAACAGAAAGAATACAACGACGGTTATGCAAAATAAAAACATACATAAAGTGGATTTACGTAAATATTTCATGCTTAATTGTCGTTACAAAACTGACATCGAAGTTAACTTTTTTGTAAGAGTTAAGCTAGATGCGACCTACAGCGGACCATCGTGTCCCGGCGCCTTCATAAGGTCGTCTGTCCATCTTGTAGGTGGACGTCCTCTCTTTTAGGTCGCGCTGATAATAATACTACGAACAAATAAAACATGGTAGCCGCACGTCATACTAATGCCTTTCAAAAACGGTCCTGAATTTTAGTTGACAAGTGTCACCCCCTCTTCAATGCGTCACGGTAATGAATTTCAATATTAACCTATAAAAACTTAAGCCGCCATTTAAAAATACCTAGTTGTGATTGGTCTATCAAAGTTTTGATTAGCTATATTCTATAAACATTTGTCAAAGTTGTTGCGTCAACATATGCGCGGTGTTAAGAAAAGCGCTATATCCTGCCCATCTTGGCACAATAGGTTTTTGGGGCATTTTTGAGCTGGCGTTAGACGTCCATGTTATTTATTTATTTAAACTTTATTGCACAGTAAAAAATACAGATACAACAGGCGGACTTAATAAATAAAATAAAAATAATTTATTTCAGACCTGAAGTGATCCATAGAGTGTTAGTAATATAGCACAATTAATAACAATGTAATAAATAAAACTATGTTAGTACTTATAATCTAAAAAACACATTAAAGTTCTATTTGGCTCTGCCAATAACTACGTCCACCCAATATTTAGTCATCGGGCAGTCCCACCGTTCATCCAACGCCCTTAGGAGACCATTACTGCTGCCGCGCACTCGCTTCATGAGGGACGCAATTCTTTTTCGTCTGACGGCGAAAAAGTCGTCCGTTTGAGCCTCGGCAAACATTCCCGATGCGCTGCAATATTTAGGCATCCTCAATAGCATCCTAAGGGCGTTGTTGTACTGAACCCTCAATACATTATACGCTCTTTGTGTAAAACTCACCCACAGACTGCACGTGTAGAATGTCTGGCAATATGCTTTAAATAAAGTTAATTTGACTTGCCTATTACATCGTGCAAATCTGCGGGCAAGCATATTAGCGCGCACAGCCATCGCACGTCTCTCCCTCTCAATGTCTAGGTCATCACTCAGGTTTTCCGTAAGTGTATGCCCCAGATACTTAAACGTACTTACTCTAGTTAGAGGTACACCGTTCAGCATGATCCTAGGCTCAACGGTTGGGTTATATTTGCGAGCTTTGAATATCATTACTTCACTCTTGACAGTGTTGTACCTAAGCCCATGCCGAGCGGCATACCTTTCACATATGTCTATAAGCTGCCGCACCGAATCGACTGAGGGGCCCAGCAACGCCATGTCGTCAGCGTAGCTTATGTTATTAAAGCACGTCCCCGTAATATGACAACCCACTCGCGTACTGCTGAGCTCCTCAATCAACCCGTCTACGTACAGATTAAACAATGCAGGAGAAGTTACACCCCCCTGCCGTACACCGCATTGGAGTTTAAAGTCATCCGACTCCACCCCCGCCCATCTCACTCGATTGATCTGGCTGCTGTACCAATACTTTAGCAAAGCTGTACATTCCCTAGGTAGGGTCGTTCTAGCTAATTTATCCCACAGTACATCGTACACAACCAGATCAAATGCTTTGGACAAGTCCAAAAAACACGCATATACCGGCGTGTTTCTGTCCTTGTAGTACCTTACAGCTTGCTTAAGGCACAGAATCGCACTCTCCGTTGACAGCCCCGGCCTGAAGCCAAATTGAGCATCTTGCAACTTTATATGCTTACGAAGTTGTGCGTTAAGCAAACTGTCAAGCACTTTAGCAAGAATAGTGGCGAGTGAGATGGGCCTATAATTACTGCTGTCAGACAAGTCTCCAGTGTTGTTTTTCACGAGTGGAACTACAAGGGTTCTCGTAAGTGCCTGTGGAATGTAGGAGTGCCTCAGACACAATGTATAGAACATTGCCAGTACACGAGGTAGGTGCGCGCCAGCATATTTTAAGTGCTCAATGCTGAGACCATCATGCCCTGGTGATTTCCCTCTTTGCATACTTTTAATAACGGAATTAACTTCCTTAGATGTAAAACTCACGATACTCTCGCCAGTGATGGTCTCAGCATTGTGCACCTCCTCAGGTGACATATGCAACAGTGGGCTCACATTAAATGTACTCTTAAAGTTATTGGCAATAGTTTTATAATCAGAGACTCCACCCACACTCACAGGAATGCCAGG
Organism: Thaumatotibia leucotreta; assembly: GCA_025490895.1. Taxonomy (NCBI): domain Eukaryota; kingdom Metazoa; phylum Arthropoda; class Insecta; order Lepidoptera; family Tortricidae; genus Thaumatotibia; species Thaumatotibia leucotreta. Next base: position 28,808 of record JALPQI010003411.1, read on the forward strand.
TCGTAGATTCAGCTTGTTGGTGTTCTTCCAGAAGGCTTTGAAGTCTTTAGCTGCCCGGTTTGAAGCAAGGATGTCACTTTTTATTTGCTCCTGTCGGTCTTGACACCATTTGAGCTTAGACTTAAAAAGCCTTCTGCTTTCACACATGTCATTATATACAGGGCCATGACGCGGTCGATTTGCTGATACCCACACAAGAAACTTAGCTCTGGCATCCCTGTGAGCGTCAGCCACGTACCTGTTCCAACCTGCGATTTGATCTCGCCGATTGCGTCCTTTCCTGCTGGATTTTTTGGCCGCCTCTGTCAGGATATTAATTATACGATTGTACATATTATCTAAAACACGTGTATGACTAGAATCGTTACATAACCTGTCAGCACAGTGCGATAAGTCAGCCGGAAAATCCAACAGCTTCAATTCCTCATTACATAGCGAACTGTACAGCTCCAACTGTTCCCCTTTCCTTTCTCCCCACACCACACCCACATTGACCGGCGTAGGCGGAGTGGATTTCAGCTGTAACTTACTTAGGTTGCAGTCAATCATAAGCGGTAAGTGGTCGGACCAATACACGTCACCTTTGACATTAACACTATGCACAGTTTCTCGCGCTGCCTCTGTGACTATGCAGTGATCCAACCACCTTTTACACCCATGTGCTTCGCTTGTATAGGTATATGTTGAGGACTCAGCACCTAGCATATCTAAATCGATGCAGACCCATTTTTGAGTCTCACAGAAAGCAATCATTTCTTTACAAAAAAGCTCATTGGGGTGAGCATTGAAATCACCTAATATATATATAGATTCTACATCCGCGTTTTCCGTACAGATGGCGCTAATCTCACCAAAACATTCCGTAAACAACGGCAAGTTCTCCGGCGCATTTACAGGCATATAAACACTGAAGACCAATGCTACTGCACCAGGGAAATGAACCTTTATAGCAGCTAACCTGACACTATCACACTTCACAACAGACACTTCCGGGAACGCAGACTTTCTCCACAGTAGCGCAACCCCACCATACGGACGCCCCGTTAATAGGCTAGCACCAGTGTCCACCGCAGATGTCCCCGTGTATGCGAAATTATCACTCACAGTGCCAAGTAACGGCAAATCGTGCATTAACAGCCATGTCTCTTGAAGCGCCAGGATGTCTCCTGTCTTACACAGCTCCTTCACGCCATCTATCGATCTCTTGAAGGACTTACAGTTAAAACTTATAAGCCTGGTAATTTGAGTATTACTGGCAAGATTACTGATCATTAAGCGTATTTAGTTTTAAAACTCCTTTTTCACCGTTTTGACTACTCGACGCTTGCTGCTCCCTACCAGTGATAAAACGCCTGTAGTAGACTCCCTTTGGCCATAACCCATCATCCAAAAACACATTTATTTTATCACTAGGGACAAATACCTTATATGACTGATAATCTTTTTGTCTCCGCATGTTAATCTTTACTACTGACACCTTTTGGCTTGTTTTCTGTAGTATATAATCGGTTATGTCACTCTCTGAAACATCTCTATGTACGTTATATATATAAACTGGTACCTTATTATCCGCCGCCTTAAACTTAACATCAGCGCTCGTATCCGCATTTCCCTTACATCCAATAAATTTATTTCTTAATTTTTTCCTTTGTACTTTGATCCACTCGTTATTCACCTCCGGTTGTTTCCATTCCCCATCCTTTATTACTTCCGCAAAAGTCACCTGTGTATAATCCTTTTGTTTACTAAGTGTTTGCTTGTTTACCATTTTCTGTTGTGACCCATTGCTAGACCCATCCGCTTGCGCCAACCGAACTGCAGCTTTATTATTAGATGCATTAGGCATGACCGGCTCATCTATCCGTTTTCGCACCTGCATTTGTTTCGTTGCCATAACTGGTTCCACTGACGTATGCACCGGCGATGAGTGCGAGAGGGACAATACCCCCTCCGCATCTAGCGCGCGCGTAGGGGACGGCGCATCCCTGCGCGGCCATACGATCGGCGCGGGCGCGTCACCCTGTGTCGTCAAGGTCGACAGGTTGCCTCGGTCAATGCCCCGGTCACCGCTCGACGACTCGTCGTATGGAGATAAAAAGCCCATTGGGCCGCTATTCAATAAACACGCACCTCTCTTGTTATTTACGTTAGATTGCCCGGTCACTAACGATGCATATTTATCTTGTTTCCATCCATTTTCTAAATCCTCTACCTGTTTAATCGTGGCATACGTACAGTTTATCTCCTGAATTTCGTATTTCAAGCAAACAATATCCTTCAACATCGCCGATGCATCCAAATAATCGAATGTAACGGCCGGCAACTTATTTAAATTACTAGCCACAAACGTAGGCAATAACTCCCGATCTACGTCCTTAAACACCAGCATTATATCCTCTAGATCCCTTTGCATTTTACCATCATTTCTTCTTGTAATTTTCTTCACAGTTTTTTCTTTTAAAGAGTCATATAGCATATTTTTCGCTTCACTTATTTCTGCCTCATTAAAAGCAGATAGGCATATACGTAGCAAGCTCTCATTGTCCATAAGACCCGTTTTATTCTGCACATACGCTAAGAGTTCACAAATAACTATGTTACAACTCGCACATTTCACAGTTTTTGACGTTGACGACGACATTCTCACAAGCATATGCAGTGCGCACCACACACACGCCCGGTCGATCTCGCGTTCGTGCGCACACTTGTGCCATAAGGCATTCTCTACCAGTCAACCTACAAGCCAAACAGATAAACATTAATGGTGCGGGATGTTATATATGGTCGCAGATAATATCATTGGAAGCGGTGGTGGCTCAGTGGTTTAGCCGTTTGACTTTCAATCCGGAGGTCGTGGGTTCAAATCCTGGCCCGTACCAATGAGTTTTTCCGAAAGGTATGTACGGAATATCAGGTGACATTTACCATTAGCTTTCGGTGAAGGAAAACATCGTGAGGAAACCTGCATACATCTGCGAAGAAATTCAAAGGTGTATGTGTAGTTCCCAACTCGCTTAGAGCCAGCGTGGGGACTATAGCCCAATCCCTCTTATATAAGAGAGGAGGCCAGTACCCAGCAGTGGGACATTATATAGGCTAAAATATTATTATTATATATGAATTGTTCCAGATTATTGCATGGGTGAAATAATCTACAACCCCACGCCACTCGAGGACACGAAAACTTTAAAGCCGTGTGTGTACGACAAATTCTGCCCAAAGATCCTGTATGAACGCGCACCTTCCTTCTCGTATGGTCTTAGCCACAGGTGAGCTATTTCACGATGCATTAGTAATGGACCAGGAACTAATGATATAAATTTATATTTATCAAAGATCCCAAGGACCTGTTGCAGAATCCTCAGATAAATATTAAAAAGAAGCCTATCAAAAAGTAATCAACCTCTTCGACCTACTGAAAAGTAGGACTGATTGGTAATTCGTGTAAATTACACACCTACACACACATCATCCGCCTATAATCAGTCCATTGTTGAACAATGGCCTCTCCTATTAGGTACCTAAGCGAACGAACGCATTAGGAGGTAAACGCTCATAATCGCCACGCTGGGCAAGCGGGTCGGCGATCGGAGTAGTGTGTCCACTCCACTAATGATGATGCTGCTATCCATCTTCTTCTGAGTCGTAGCCTCATGTCTGAGGGACGTGACTCCTATGAGATATTATCCTTCCTCATTCTTCATCTTCCTGTCACTGCTCTCCAGGCTGTTCGATCTTCGGCCATATTAATGGTTGCCTGGAGTGAAGTTTGGGTTATATTTTGGACCACATCCGTCCATCTACTTAACTAAGTGCGCGCCCTCTACTTCTTTGGCCATCGACACTTCCCGTAATTATGCGCCTTTCTATCGCATCCCCACCACGTCTGATTGTGTGGCCGAAAATGCAATGACGCTATCCATCATCAATCATCAATAAATAAATGGTCAGTGACACTTCGAATTCCTTAGCCCTTTGATTGCCAACGAATGCTACGCGCTACGCTCGCAGCCGATCCCGTGATTTTTCCGCTTTGTAGCGAATGTCCTCCCACAGAGAACTCCCCTCGGGAATTTCCGGCGCTCAATGCGTTAATCGACTCTTACGACAACGGGAAGAGTTGGGGTGGTGATAAATATATTCTTACTGCTATCACCACGCAGCCACATATTTAACTAAATAAATTTTCTCCTACTACAGAATGCTGAACATAATGATGCCCCGCCACGTCCGGCGCTGCTACATGCGAGACCCTGATGATGATGAACAGCTCATGGAGGCTCTCTGCTCGTCCATGTATCGCGAGGCGGTGTACCTGGCCCGTCGCGGGTACTTCAACAGGGACATGTGGATGGAACACAGTAAGAATTTCGCTCTAAATTGAGAAATAACCCTGAAATTGAGCCAAGAGAAGGTCCTTAGGTAGGTACATAATTAGTGGACCCGCTCGTAAAAAGTCATGAGATCTGGAAAAGAAAACTGCCGTGTTTGAAGTTCTACTGTAATTAAATACTTGAGTTATTTGGGACATAACTACAGATTTTTTTTGTATGAGTTAGGTTACAAATCTTTCCTGTGGAGATGTGATAAGTGCTCTAGAACCCCCTTTTTCTTGTTGGACAAATACAAACCGATAGGTAAATGGTTTCTAGTTCTTAAGAATGATTTGACCAAAACCTAATTTGTATGTCCCAAAATCGTTAACTTTCATAATGACTACAGGAAAGACGCCCGTTTTCGCGAACGCTGTATGACCATCTACAATAATTATCTACGGTTTTGTTTCAGTCGCTCTCTGTGGCATGCTGGGTTACGAGGAGTTCTTCCGGCGCCACTGGTTCAGGAAGGTCGTATCTTGGATCGACGTGAGAGGCTGCCTCGCTGAGAACTTCAACTATGAAGCCAATCGAACAAGGTAATAATCCGTTTTGAATATGATACAGTCAAGGAAATATATGATATAAGTACCGTTTCATATTATGCTTTAATGACGAAATGTGAGATCCGTATATTAGATATTCATGATGTGATTGACTGTGATAATTTCCGATCTGTAGACTTATGATGGTACTCCATCTATTCGTTTGCCTTCATTGCCGTCACGTTCTAACAAGTATGCAAGTGCGAAAGTGACGCGTAGCACGATAAATGGATAAAACGGGACCATCGTTAACCACCAGGTAGGTACATGAACCAATTTCCTTGACGATACATGGAATACCATTTAGCCGATCTGTCTCAGCCACCCTCAACCTCCACTTCTCCAATTTCAATGAATTTTCATTCTTAATTATGATTCAGCACTTTAAAGAAGGCGCCGTATGATGACGGCAGTAAGAATACATTTGTCACCACCCCAACTCCTCCCGTGGATATCGTAAGAGTCGGATAAGGGATTGAAGTGTCACTGGCCATTTATTTATCAATTATGATGTGCAGTAGCGTCATCATAGTGGACACCCTACTGCGATTGCCCGTTAGCCCAGCGTGGCGATTCTTGGCATTTGCCTTCTAATGCGTCCATATGCATAGGAGAGGCCGTTGTCCAGCAGTAGACTCATAAAGGCTGATGATGTGTGACTTTGAAGAAGTAAACGTGAGCTGTTCCTGGAGAACCACTTTGGCATCTCAATACACCAAAACAATTGCTCTCTTCCAGATACTTTCTAGAAAAGGAGCCACATAGAGCTGAGAGCATCCTAGAGATGTCACGGAAGGTGTTGTCAGACCCTTGCGGCTGGCACCAAATGGCACTGAGTCTTGTGGTGCTCGCCCACGGTGTCAGACATGCTGTGCAGTTCAGTGAGCCGAGAATAAAGGATGAGCTGTACAAATGTCTTTCATTTCAGATCAGATCAAATCAGCCTTTTGGATCAGAATCGGGTTGAGCAAAAACCTGCAAACTGCTCACTATTTTAAAATGTATTACACTCTCACAGAGTAATTTCCACCACACTCACTCTTTATGTAGTACGTACTCAATATTTTATGCTAAGCTAATTAACCACATCGTACTTTTGAATTACCCCATCAACAAAGAATATAGAAAAACAACCGGTATCCGGTCCTTGTTTTATTTCTTTTATACCACAAATTAACCCAGACGATGAAACAACAGAATACTACCCGACTGAGACTCAGTGGGATACAGCGGAACGCATAACAGAACTAAACAAAACAACATGGGCAGTGAATAGTTTCGAAAACTAATATATGTAGCTGCCCCATTTTAGTAGTATAAGTCACCAGGACGACAGACGGAATCTTCCCAGTACTACTAAAATGGTGAGGCCTAAAACGAATTAATGGAACAGGTATCAAAACTTCTTTGCAGCTGCATAGCATACAGATACATAACAATCAAATGGAGGGGAGTAAAAGTAATCTTCCTAAACCCGGCTGACCCCAAGTCATTCAGGCCAAAAAGCCTCACATCCTTTCTACTAAAAACCCTAAAAGGATGGTGGGTAAGAGATGAGGGCTAGCACCTCACTGGCTGTACAAAATGGTTGTAATGCCGATGATCAGTTATGGCCCGGTGTAGTGGCCTCGCACAAATCACACCACTACCATAAATAAACTAAGCAAGATACAAAGACTAGGTAGCTAGCATGTGTGGCAACCACAGGCTGCACGAGAACCACACCGACTGCATCACTGGAAATAATGCTAGGACTGCTACCGTTACATATGCACATACAGAAAAAAGCGGCCGCCACAGCGCTTCGGCTTAAAAACCTAAATTAGTGGTCAAACCTCACTCAGTACACAAAAAATCTACGACAAGATGATCTCCAGTATGCCAATATTGGAAGCACCAATTCACAAAATACTAAAGACGATGATCTTCTGGAATGAATATGCCATATCGTTAACAGAGAATCCGAAGGAAGGACTAAATCAAATCAAACACACCTTAGAATATTTACAGAGTCTTTTCACAAGATATTAACATGCACATTAACCGCTAGGAGAATATAGCACAGTGTTCCAGACGGAATGTGTGCAAATAATAGAAGCCTGCAAGGCACCGAAGAGACAAATATGAAAATATACTAATACTGTCAGACAGTAAATCAGTGCTACAAGCTCTACAAAGCAACCAACTTACCTCAGTACTTATACTAGAATGTCATAGCTGCCTCATAGAGGAAAGCAAGGAAGGAAACAAAGTGACTGTAAAATTGATAAAAGGACACAGTGGCTCAAGAATTAACGATGCGGCGGATGAACTGGCAAGGAAATCAAAACATTAATCAAAACACAAAATAATCACGATTGTGTCAATTGTGTTACGAAAGTTACTCATATTCATTATAGTGTGTCCTCTGTCCAATAACCTTAGGCAGTAGAAAAAGGTATCAAGATATCATATTTAAAAAATGCAAGCGCGTATTGTAGATCGCTCATAGAAAATTTTAATTTGTCGCCTTTTTTCACTACCAAAAGTCGTTACACAAAATGTAACTTCGTAACACAAAAAATATGAGGTTAAATTTTGTTTCCATCAAAGGCCTTTAATTAGTAAGTTTTTTTTTTTCAATCAACCCTAATGCGTCCTTCTTCTTTGTCGTTAACACTCTTGCCAGAGTGGTCGTGGTCATCACGGTGTTTCTATGCGATTTTGTGACGCGTTTTTTTTTTGTTCATTACCATCACCACTTTATTTACCGTTTTATAACAGCAAACGAGACTATTATGCCAGAATAGCAGACAAACACGCGTCTGCTACAAGATAATCGAAAATGACTCCACTATTTATACGCAGTTCGTCAATAATTTGGGAATGGTAATGACTTGATTGTTGAGACTGAATAATCGCATAAAACTTCCCTACAGCTGTTGGTGGCAACACAACACGTCGCCACTCCTCTCTGACGGCCGCCCTCCTCGTGCATTCATTCCTTACGCATAGGCTAAGGAGATGTCGTTGTCCAGGAGAGGACTCATATAGCCTGATAGAATAGAATCTTTATATCCTTAGAATAAGTAGCTACATCGGTGTCCATAGTTGGTAAGCGACAATAAGTATCTTATTCTGCTATTTGTATAATGTAATACTACCATGCAAATACATAACTTAGATATAACTAAAATACTGAAATATCTTCAGACAGGAAATCCTTTACGTTATAATATTGCTTTTCACTTAAGAGTTTGGTTACTTGATTTTTGAATCTATTTAAAGAGCAGTTTGCATGATTTGTAATTAGCCAGCCCGAATATAGCACGCAAACATTTTTTTTGTGCAACAAATGCTGTGCTAGAATAATTACTGATGATGTGTATGTGTGATTTCAAAGAAGTAAACCTCAGTCTTATCCTGAGGAACGTTTCTTGGCGCCCCTATTTACCAAAACAATTGCTCTCTTCCAGGTACTTTCTAGAAAAGGAGCCACATAAAGCTGAGAGCATCCTGGAGCTGTCAAAGAAGGTGCTGTCAGACCCTTGCAGCTGGCACCCCATGGCACTGAGTCTTATCGTCCTCGCACATGGCGTCAGACATGCTGTGCAGTTCAGTGAGCCGAGAATAAAGGACGAGCTGTAAAAAGCCTTTCATTTCCTGAAATCCTAAAAATAAATAATAATAAATATCTTAGACCTTTTTGACCGGTTTGATATAATCCTGCAAATTACTTTGCTAAAATCCTGTCACCAAGTAAATTGTATTTTCGAGCTCAAACGTATACCGATTGAATCTGCTCTGCAGACACTTAACCGACACGTAAAACTATTTAGCAAATATCTTAGGGCGGCCGCATCAGTCAGTCGCAAGACAGCGTTGAAGATGGCGATGTATTTTAGTGGGAGTAGTAGCACACGTAAGTTCATAATTTCGTATATTTGTGTGTAAATGGATTTTAGAAAATGTTTGTCTCGGTCGTATAGGGTCAGGACATCTTACCCAAATCGACCTAGTCCCCCTTAGGTAATCCCCTATCGGTCGTGTTTTAAAAGCTCGCCACTAGTTTCGAATTTCATGTTTTTTTTGTGTCATAATGTACTATTACGGATGCGTGCGGTGCTATTTAACCGGTGAACCCCATATTAAACTGTGCAAGCCATATTAGTTTGTTACAAGAAACTAAAATTGTTTTTAGCCGACCTCTAGAGTAGCGTAATACCTACCTTCTCTAGTGTAGTACGTACTATTAGTTATTCTGTGTTTAGACTAACAAGGCTGCACGTGGCTTCAGCTTACGTAGAATTAATGTACGCTGCTAACCGTAGTTAATAGCTGGGAACCAAGACTGAGTAACGATGTGAATAAGTAAGAGAGAAACGTACATATGTGTACGTGTACGTAATTGTACATAGAAGCTATGGGCCATGGAGGGGAACTACTTTAAATCCTTTAGTTAGGTCCTTTAGTTTGGCCGTGTGATGAGGGCAGTAAGAATACATTTGTGGTGACCCCAACTCCTCCTGTGGGTGTCGTAAGAGTCGACTAAGGGATTGAAGTGTCACTACCATTATTTGATAAAAGATTGATGACGGTCAGCAGCGTTATCATAGGGGACACATTACTGCGATCTCCAATCCGCTTGCCCAGCGTGGCGATTATGGGCATTTACCTCCTAATGCGTCTATAAGCATAGTTAATAGGAGAGGCCTACGTCCAGCAGTGAACTATCATAGGCTGATGATGATCAGATAATTTTGCTGAAAGGAAACATTCCTTCATTTTTGAAAAGAAACAAAACTGCATTAAAAGATTTTTAAATTTTGCTAGTCTTAACCTGGAATTGAACCAACTAAAATTTTAAGTAGTTCCCCTCCAGGGCCCATAACTTCTTTCTACCCTGTATTAAAATACTAGTCACAATAAGCAGGTAGATTAATATAATTATAAGATCAAAGTTTCAAAGTGAGAATGATTACCTAAGTACGTAGACTTTTTTTCCCACTCCATCCTCAGACCAATTGCATGGTAATACTGCTTTATTATCCCACTTACATACGAGTAATCTATAGGTAATACCAAACTTCAGCCACGGAAAGAACATTCTAATATAGACATACTTACTATGGGACCGATGAAACTAAAAAAGCTTGTACACACGCCATCAAATACATCGTAGCGTACGGATCGCTCAAAAATATCTGAGCATGCCTTTATCGTTTATGGCGCTCCAGGCGCTATGATTTATCTGATGGCGATTGTATGTAATTTATATTACATAAAGTTACAAAACATAATTATAAGTACAAAAACAAACGAATATGTACAGTCAACCAATTTGATTCCTAGGCCACTATACAACTTTGTCGCTGTAACCACTAGATAGTATCAGCATCAGTGCGCGTCAAACGATTCATTGCGACAAGGTTCTAGAGTGGCCTAGGAATCAAATTGGTTGACTGTACAGATGATAGTAAAATGTTCCAGCTTAAATACTCAAATAGTTTATTTCATGTAAAGACATTTCCACTGCAAAAGATGGGACCATGGATGTATAGAATATTACGGATTACCCATAACTACACTACGTTATTGTGATCTTTCTTTGAGCGCGGTTTGAATGTGTGGGTTTCGTTCCGACTGACGGTATAGTCTACGGTAAATTGTTGCTGTGTGCATATCGTATAAATACAAGAAATGCACACTACCTTGTGTATTCCGTACGCCAGTAAAACGAAAAGATGTAAACATATCAAAAAACTTAACAAAAAACAGCCAGGTTAAAAACACCATCTTGATCTCGAATGTAGTTATTTAAATAAAAACAGTATTTACTTTATAAATTTAATATTAGATGTCATATACCAAAGAAAAACGACCAAGATCACCTATGTCCGAGGTGGGGATCGAACCCACGTACTCAGCTTTCGCGGCTGATGCTTGTACCCCTCGGCCACTCGGTCTTAGCAACCACCGGTCAAATTTCTCGGGTATATGCAATGCAATCCCTTACAAGGCTAGGCGCCTTTGACCATTGACTATTGGGGCCTTTGAATATTTAGTTAATAAATAATTTGATTTGTGTTTTCACAATATGTTCAGTATTTACTTTTTTTAAATCTTTGTCTTAAAACCTTACTTAAACCCATATTTAGTGGTTACTTAAAACCATACCTAGTTTAGAATGATGGCTATTTATTAGTATTATCTTTAAAATAAATCTACGAACGTATATTTGACGATGTGTCAATAACAGCTATTTAAAGTCAGCCATATTTGTTTAATATTCTTTCTACTTTTACTACCCCATGGAATACTTCAATTATTTTATCCTACGAAGAAATAAAACATGGAAGCCGCACGCCATACTAAATTGCCTTTCAAAAATGGTCCTGACTTTTAGTTGACAAGTGTCACCCCCCCTTCAATGCATCACGGTAATGAATTTCAAATACCTACCTATAAAAACTTAAACCGCCATAGTTGTGATTGGTCTATCAAAGATGTTGCACTGAAATATGCGCGGTGTTAAGAAAAGCGCTATGTCCTGCCCATCTTGGCACAATTGAACAATTGGTTTTGGGGGCATTTTTGAACTGGCGTTAAGGTGCATTCAGACCAAGCGAACATTCGCTATTCTAACCTCCCACTCTACGAAATTTGATCGTTACACAAAACGTGATTGGTTGATTTCGTAGAGCGGGGGATAGAACAGCGAATGCTCTTTTGATCTGAATGCACCTTTAGACGTCCATGTTATATATGGTCGCAGATTTTATCTCAGTGACAGCGCATCTGGAAATATTCTATTAGTCTATGGATGGGACTTAAAGTCCCATTCCTAGTTTAATGGTGTAATCTTCTGAAGTGGATCCGTTGCAGTTCATTTAACTGTCTGGATCTGCGTGTAGGCTTTACTCGTATAAGTAAAGATCCAAGTTAACCCATTCAATGCCAAAGACGCGAATTCGCGTCCTATGTATGCGTAAACGTGATGCCGAGGACGCAAATTCGCGTCCTCGAGTTATTTCTTTTTTTTTGCTAGAAATCAACTGTACTTAAAAGCTGATACCAAAATGTTATTTTATTTATGGAGGATAATATTATACCGTCGCTGGTTTCTGGATTCAATGCATTTGTAATTTTCATAATTCTTATCTCGGATGCCGAAGACGCGAATTCGCGTCCTGTGTATGCGTAAACAAGATGCCGAGGACGCGAATTAGCGTCCTTCAAGTGTGAAATAACCTAATGCCGCAGACGCGAATTCGCGTCCTTGAAGTGTGATAATATAACCTTATGCCGCGGACGCGAATTCGCGTCCATTGAAATGTTAACGTGATGCCGTGGACGCGAATTCGCGTCGTCGCGTAGAAGGCGGCGGCGCTGCGTGATAATTAAAAATATGGGGCGTCAGCAATGAATGGGTAAGCTGATACCAAAATATTATTTTATTTATGGAGGATAATATTATACCGTCACTGGTTTCTGGATTCAATGCATTTGTAATTTTCATAATTCTTATCTCGGATGCCAAAGACGCGAATTCGCGTCCTGTGTATGCGTAAACAAGATGCCGAGGACGCGAATTAGCGTCCTTCAAGTGTGAAATAACCTAATGCCGCAGACGCGAATTCGCGTCCTTGAAGTGTGATAATATAACCTAATGCCGCGGACGCGAATTCGCGTCCATTGAAATGTTAACGTGATGCCGTGGACGCGAATTCGCGTCGTCGCGTAGAAGGCGGCGGCGCTGCGTGATAATTAAAAATATGGGGCGTCAGCAATGAATGGGTTAACGACTTACAAGTTTAGTAATTGGCTGTGTGGTGACGGCAGTAAGAATACATTTGTCACCACCCCAACTCCTCCTGCGGGTGTCGTAAGAGCCGACTAAGGGATCGAAGTGTCACTGACCATCATTTTATAAAAGATTGATGATGTGTCCACTATGATGACGCTGTTGCCCAACAGCGTCATCATAGTGGACACATTACTGCGATCGCCAATCCGCTTGGCGGTTGCCAAGCGGGTTGGCGATTAGGGGCATTTACCTCCTAATGCGTCGATAAAGAGCTTGGCTCTTGTCGGTGGAGTAATTTCAAATCAATTCTTTTGTCTGCATTTTCTTTCAGCGCTCTATGGGCAAATCAACTTTTCGATTGACATATTTTCTGTCTGCTGCGTTACTTTTCATGAACTTACAAATGTATGTCAATGAATACTATACACATATTTATAATGAAAAACAGTTAGAACCTAAATGTATCGATGTGAACTTGTGTGGGGCCTAACGCATGTACAATTTATAACCATTTTTACTAGCAAACTTGATGAAATTGTCACCTGTGTTACGGGACAAAACAGTGTCGATTGAAATGTTGATTGGCCCCTATACTATTCGACTTCAATCGTTTCCTTCAATTGCTCCTGCTCTCCGTGTGCTTCCTTTTTTTCTTCTACCTTCTATCTTTCTCTGGATTAATTTAGTAATCGTGCCGAAGTATAACCTACCACTTTTCCTCCTCTGTTTTTAATTACCTACTTTTTATATTGTTTTTAACATATTATTCTAGTAATCTCATATGCATTGCTTAAATGAAGGGGCCGAAATGTTTTTCAGATACGGGTTCCTTTTAAAAAAAATAGGCTAAAAACATAATTTAGTAACCTGTGTTTTTGGCATTAGAAGCTATACAAGGTGGCCAAAAAATAATGATGTCCACGAAAAAAGTAACCTAAAAAACCACGCATGATTTATGCATGAGCTCCTACCTACGTTCAACCCTCCTAAAACTTAAAAAATAGACTTCTGCGAACTTCCTATTCCGTTATACAGGGTGTTTTTCTTCATATGCTATAACTTTAAGGGAAGCTTATTTAGGTCAAATATAATTAATATTTCTAAGAAAGTACCTAGTGTTTTAACTCTTACTGTTATTGAGTTATTAAAAAATAAGTTTAATGTCTGAATAATTGTATCTATTGCAACCTTTATTTTTATTACATTCTAATGTTACTTATTTTGACATGTCCGTCAGTCACCTGAGATTAACTTTTATTTTATTCTTAAAGTCCTCTCACACTTACCATTTCATTTATTATATATGAAAACAAAGTTTTTTTTTATTGAATTTTCCAAAAGCCAATATACCAGTCGCCTATTTCACCATACTTACAAGTGTGACAATTGAAAAATATCACTGTTACTGACGTCACAGGCCTCCGTAGGCTACGGCTATCGCTTACTATCAGACGGTCCATGTGCTTGTTTGCCACCAACATAAAATTATTACTAATAACGTTATTGTCTCGTTAATAAACTAGTTTTTATTTTCCGAAACCCGTGACAATTGTCGCAAGGTTTAGAACTGTAGCATAGTTAGTAAAACGCAGCTGTCACTGTCACTGTCACTGTCAATGAAGCTTGACAAGTGTCAGTGTGACAGCTGCCTCTTGCTATCCACCCGTGCCAGGGAACACATCACGCTCCCACATATGAATATTAATAACTTGTTAAAACAAAGAAGATAATATAAAATAAATACCCCGAAGACCAAACAGCTTGTTTTCCTCAAGATCCTACATGGCGCAGTCGGTGACCTCATGTGCAGTGACCTCTTGTGTTTCACCAGACCAGCCAAACAGTTTCAGGGTCGGTCGAATGCACAATTTTAAACTGTGTGTAATCAATATAGTTTGTAAAATCTGATTGTAAGTCTCACGAGCCTAAGAGATAACCTATATCTTTGTATTAAGGGAGGAGAAAAATCAATGTATGATAGTAAGCAACTTGTATTTCTAACTATGCGGTAAATATTAGTTAACTGTAGTAATTTAATTTTGAATTTGTATTGTAAACTTAATTTCGATAAAAAGGGAAAGATGTAGCATAGTTAGTAAAACGCAGCTGTCACTGTCACTGTCACTGTCAATGAAGCTTGACAAGTGTCAGTGTGACAGCTGCCTCTTGCTATCCACCCGTGCCAGGGAACACATCACGCTCCCACATATGAATATTAATAACTTGTTAAAACAAAGAAGATAATATAAAATAAATACCCCGAAGACCAAACAGCTTGTTTTCCTCAAGATCCTACAAGAACAATTTTCATTAAATCTTGACATGAGGTTCGGCATATGTCGGAATTTCGCTACAATTGTCTTTTTTTTGTGACAATTGTAATTTTGCTTCGCAAAAAAAGTAATGATTTACTGCTGATTTATTTAAGTTCCTGCACTATATTTTATGTTGGTGGCAAACAAACGCATGACCCTTCCGATGGTAAGCGGTAACTGTAGCCTATAGACGCCCCCGATTGTAAAAACCGTAAATTTACAATTGTAGCATTAAATTTGTCAATATGGTGAAATTTGGACCAGATAACTTCTATTAATGTCCCAAGTAACCTGTCTAATTTAACGCAAATCGAAACGAACATTAGTTATAAGTTGGCAATAATTATTGTTGCCATAGTGAAAAGTACAAAATAGTAATAATAATTTAAGTTTTGTTAACAAGTACCAATGTAGTAGGTATTTAACACCTGCTATGTAGATACTAGAAAGTAGTGATAAAAATTAATGTAAGTAAATGTATTTGCTACGCCCATCAGGGTTCATGTTACATATGTTGTTCATGAGTGCAATTTAATAAATAAATGATAAATGATGACATCCTGTATATTCCAGAAAGGATTTGCCGTCTCATACTAACCTTGTTTTCCCGAAGGCTCCTGCGATCGAGTTATCGTTAACCTGACTCGATTTACCGGGAACTCTGTTTATAGCCAATTTCCGTTAGAATCTGGACAAGAATTTGTGAAAACTTGCTTTTTTTCAGTTTTCTTCATGTGGTGTACATCATCATTATCATCATCAGCCTATGATAGTCCACTGCTGGACGTAGACTTCTCCTATTAACTATGCGTGTAAATGCCCATAATCGCCTCGTTGGGCAAGCGGATTGGCGATTGCAGTAATGTATCCACTATGATGACGCTGCTGCCCATCATCAATCTTTTATTTATCAAATGATGGTCAGGAGTTGGGGTGGTGACAAATGTATTCTTCATGCCGTCACCACACGGCCAGTGGTGTACATAAATAAAGTTAAACATTTACGGCCTTATTCATAAAAATTCCTTGTTGAAGGTTTGAGGGGCCCAATAGTTATCGAGCCGATAAGTCTTGTTGAACGGTTTATAAGAAGTGTTATTCATAAACGCTCAATATCTCTCCGATAACTGTTGAGCCGCTGTTGAACGGATTAGACGCCTTATGTTGGCGCCTTGACAAAATCATAGACAAAAATGTGGTCTCACCGCAAATTAAAAAAAAGTTTGACAGCTGTCTGGCGGGAATTCGCAAATATTTCCTAATTCCTTGTTACTTACTTTTATCTCAAATAATTATATCGATGGCAAAAAGCGAGAACGTAGTAACCGCCACCAGGTCGAAAAATTTTTTTTTGCATATTCGGAATCAGCGATTTTTTCTGCGTCGACTGGTCTGGGTCCCATGTCTCTACGACGCTTAGAAAAAACTGGACGACGTTGCAAAACGAATGTCTTTTTTTGACGATGCCCACATCTAATTGCTGTAAACACCTAAAAAGTAGCAATTTTCTAAACGAGTACATTTACGCCAATTTTGTTTTTTCATAAATCAAAGCGTGTGGTGGTAACAGCGTTGCCGAAATTTTGTTCTGTGGCGGTTACAGCATTAATGCATGCAGTGAAAAAAATACGAACCAAGTTTACTGCAATTATCCTAAAATAAATTGTCAATGATTGACGCTTACTACATTTCATTCGAAAATGAATTAGCACCAAGCCACAGTAACGACATTTGAAACACAACGTGATGTGGGTACCGCTTGAAGATACAGCAATAAAAATGTGCGCTCGCGGCGATGTGGCTCGTGAATACGACCTGTGATTTAGACTACTGGCGATCACCGGAGCGAGTACACAGACTACGTACACCCTAGTCTGTGTACTCTGTGTGTCCGTGAAGTGAAAATGAATTCCATTGGAATTAAATTTTTAGGTTCCTATTTTAATTTCAAGTGATATTCTGCCTAAGAAAAATGACTACAAGTTTTTATTTAAATAAATAATAACAATTTTATTTTGTACGGTACCATAGAAATGATAACGTTTAGTTATTTAAGTTAAATATTAATAATGGTTCAGTGAGATTAGTTCAAAGATTTTTTTTTATAATTGATGTGATAGCTGTGTTCAAACAATTGTTGAAGAATTATGTTGGAAATTAAATAATAAGTAACACTTTCTTGCTAAGGAACAAAGCGCTTGTAATGGTTAAGATTGAAATTAAAAATGCCTTCAACTCCGTCGGTCGCGATGCTTTGTTAAGAGAGAAGGATTCTATTCCTATGTCCGGCAATGTCACAGCAGCCCTTCAGATTGAAAGTACTCGAAGCACAACATATTGTCTGCAATAGTTTGTCAACAGGGTGATCCACTCAGTTCCGCCTTTTTTAGCCTTGCAATCCACCCTTTTATCTCGACACTTGGCAGTAAACTCAACATGTGGTACCTGGACGACGGTAGCCTTGGGGGCGAGGCAAAGTCTGTTCTGAGTGATTTGACCTCCTTAGCTGCTAAGTTTAGAGAAATAGGTCTTGAACTGAATATGGGAAAATGTGAGCTGTATGTGAGCTCAGGCAACGTAGGCAGGCCCCAAATTATTAGCAATTTTGAGAATATCTGTCCAGGTGATGAACGCGGATTCTCTTCATCTACCTTGAAGCCCCTGTATTTGAGGAATCAATGCCTGTTGTTGATGCCCAAATCAGCGTTTCTCTCAGCATTCAGACTGTCTGCTCAAGGTCTCCTCGCACATGGCTTTTTTCACTCTCCGGTTCTGTCTCCTCGTGCCTAAGTTGACGTATGCCATGCGATGCAGTCCTTTTTGGAAGTTTCCGCAACTGTGTGAGAAGTTGGACAGTTTGATACACACCACAATGCAAAACATCTTAAATATCAAACTGGATGAGAGGCAGTTAATCCAGGCAACTCTTCCAATACGGTTTAGTGGCCTAGGTCTACGGCGGGTGTCGAGTTTAGCTATTCCCGCTTTTTAGGGTTCCGTAGCCAAAATGGCAAAAACGGAACCCTTATAGATTCGTCATGTCCGTCTGTCCGTCTGTCCGTCTGTCACAGCCGATTTACTCGGAAACTATAAAAGCTACAGTAACGAAATTCGGTAAGGATATGTGTTGTATGAACCGCAACAGGATTATGATACTAAATTGTAAAAAATACCGTTGGGGTGGGGGCCCTCCATACATGTAACTGAGGCATAGAAAAATTTTTTTTGTTGTATATAAGCGTGTGGGGTATTAATAGAAAGGTCTTTGAAAATGATATGAAGGTTTATACATCTAATTTTTATTTAAGCAAATCGTTTTCGAGATATCAGCTCTCAAAGTCTGAAAAATGTGTCCCCCCCTCTATTTTTTAAACTACGCCATATAAAATTCTAAAAAAAATATATGTTATGCACATTAATAAACTCTATCAACGATTTTTGGTTTGATTAAATTATCTCCTATAGTTTTTAAGGTAGGTTGATTTAACTGTATTTTTTTAATAATAAATTGATAATGGTACGGAACCCTTTGCGCACGAGTCCGACTCGCATTTGGCTGGTTTTTTTATCATCTGTGCACAGTACGCTTACTCTCGTACGAAGTATCCTCAATCCATCACTACTCGATTTCGAGGTAGCGTATTTGGCGGAGGCGATAAATGTTTGGAGTTTGGCCTGTCCAAGCGACGAATTGCCATCAGGGCGGGACGAGCAGAGGGCTTGGGATGAGCCTCAGTGCCACGGGGCACAGCTGGGCTTGCTTGACTCCACCACCTCCTCAGCTGAAAAAGCCCGTCTGCTTGCAGCGTCGGAAAGGAAGTCGGGATATTGGCTACAAGCTTATCCTTCCAGGAGTTGCGCCACATTGCTGGACAATAATTCCCTAAGGTTGGCTGCTGGGCTTCGCTTGGGTGCGGATAT